>JAHLJT010004567.1:213772713-213795114 GCA_031308135.1 Acheta domesticus
TTGTCACACTAGAAGTGACTGGTTTACTGCTCACGGAGAAGCCCAACGAAGGAGGACGTGTTTGTAGCTTTTTGTTTTGAGTCAAGCTCCGATAAGCTCTCAGCACGGACGACTGGTTTATGGTTTCGTCGCCCGCCATTAATCGACATCGCTTCGCGCGAACGGCGTGTTTCAGGGACAGTGGCCCTATTCACAGTTTCCCGTTTTCGGGATTCTACAATAGTAATCTCATTGTCTGTTATACATCACGTAATGTCCACAGCATTCGACAATCATCATAAATATTATAAATTCAACTTCACATACCAAATAAACACAGTACTAACTTTATTTAACGCTTCGGAGATTGGTTGCCTCCATCTTCAGGACCTAAGACACACTACATATTAAACTCCATTACACTTACAAAACCACTGTTTATCTTCTATAATAACAGAACTTCAAAAGACAATCCTCTACCAGAAAAAATACGTGATGGATTATTAACAATCATTTCTAGTGAACAACACCTTTTATATTCAAATTTGTATATAGCAAGAAAAATTATAATTGTTGCAAGAACTATTTCCAGAAGCGAAAGCCACATGAAACACACCGCAAATCTAAGCAGGTTGCCATATTGGACAGAAATACGCTAATTGGGCGGGTAAAAGGCGTGAACTTGCGGGAAAATGCATTTTTTACAGAATTCTACCCAATGGGCGGGATCCGTTGTTTTGAGGGTGTAATTTTGGGCGATGTGATTTTTCTTGCTTAAATCATCATAGTACAATAGTACTGTTGTTCTGACAATTGGGCACATATTGATAAAGTCTGAAAGATTATGTCCTGACACAAGGATTTTAGTTAAAACAAACAGTTCCATTCAAATTTTAGACATTCAAATATATTGTTCTTATACAACTGTGATCAATATATTTACGTTTTGTTTCGGCTATACCTTAACAGCAATCTTCAGACATCTGGTGTTAGAAATGAAAAATTTATATGATTATTTATGGATTACTACAGTTTTTAAATTACTAATACAGTTGAAGGAATTTTACTACATATTAATATCACAATATTACATTAAATTTATACGAAGTTATAAGAATTTTAGTTCTGAACATCATGCAGGTATACAGATATAAGGGTGTATTCGTACGTGGGAGGCGTTTTGTGGGAGTATATATTATGAGAATACATAGGAGAGGAATTCAAAAGTTTCTGCAATGGTGGTTCAATTTGTTAATGTTATAGCACATGGCAATGATAACTAATCCCTTTCGACAGCTCTAATCGATAGTTTTCCGCCATCGACATCAGGCAATACCTGAGTAGGTCCCTAACAACGAACCGCGGACCGCGCGCGATCTTTCCTTCCTCTTCCTTGTCCCCTTACACACACACACTACCATGTACTATACTACCACATATGCCGGAAGACCGGTCGGAAGCTTAGACCTTGCCCCAACAGGGGCGGTGCCCCGCTAGTGGGAGATACCTGGGTTAAGGATAAAACCCCGATAGTTGATGGTAGGACGGCGCCGGATCTCGGTCATCCAGCGGGGAAAAGATCACCGCCAACTCCCGATCAAAAAACACGCACTAACACTTACGGGACTAATGACCACTGTAGTTGACGCGCGGGCCAATGGCCTCTACTGTTGGCGCGCACGGAATCACGGACAATCATCCGAGATAAAATCATTCACTACACTAACTGTTGCGGCTGTAAACACCCGTTTGGAAAGCGCGCCGACCAGGCAGCGCACTGCGGCGGGCGAGACAACAAGGAAAGGCACCGAACCGTGGAGGACGCCTGCAAACGGGCAGCGAGCGAACACTCGGCGAGCCTACGCCCCAGAAGCGAGTCCTGCGGCGCCGAGGACGTTATAAGCCGGCGGCCCGCCACCGCCGAGGCAGTGTAGAGATTGTTGAAGTGCCCGAGTGAGAGTTGTGATTAAGTGACTGCATGCACGACCCAGCTTACATTTTGTTATTCTGGTTGACTGCGCAAGCGTTTGGTACATCACACGGTATAAACGGTAACTTGGCTTGATTAATGGTACATTCTTTTGGTTACCGGAACGATACATTTTTGTAAAAAAGCTGTGTGTGTAAAATAAAAAATCTGGTTCACAAAGTCTGCCTGTTTTTTCTGAACATAACACTAACGGGACTAGTGTCCATAGCAGTTGACCCGGAAACAACGAATAAATCCTCTCGGGTAGTGTTCTTAGGTGGTGGATTCATACCTGGAACCTGCGTGAGCGGTTTGCAGCCCAACCTGGCGCACACACGTGGGCACGTGCGCCAGTCTTATCGATCTGCTCTCTGATCGCTGGAGCGCTGTTGGGCGCCAGATGGCTGGAACAACACTGTATTAACGGCCTCACGCGCTGGGTGTTGCCCAATTCACGCTTTCGGAATACGCGACGTCATATGCTGAGTATTAGTACTCGATGAGACCAAACAACGGTGACTATGTGCACAATTATAACGTACAAATAGGCAGAGATACTCATACACTTCGTATACTAGGTGATTGGAGTTGATTATTAATGTCGTCTAATGTTATTGTTTAATATTTGATTTCAGTTTTATCACGCGGTTCTTGACGGCGGTTATTACAAGCAGAAATGCTAATAACGTTAATTGATCTTCGTTCGAGCACCTGTTGTAAAGCGCTTGTACCTTCATGTATATTAATGAATGGTGATTCATGTGAGTAGAATCGTTGTATATTCAGTGAAAACGATTGAATGAATGTTCCTCTGTGGTGTGTTAAGAGATGCTATTGGATTATCATGATAGATAACGGGGTAACTTTTGAATTGCAGACAATGTAGAATACTAATGATCTGAGATACTGTATGAATTTTGTTCTTTTTTTGGGGTATGTGACGCGGTATTTTCAGTGTACTGGAAACGCGATGAAACTAAATATTCCCAACCATGTGCGCAATTATAATGCCCAAGCAGATAAAACTACTCCTCCTACACACAGTTAATTGAGGTTTCATTTTGAATTTCTCATGTTTGTATTGTTGTTTACTTCCCTATTTTTACCGCACGGTCCATTGCTTCATTTCAAAGGAATGAGAGTATCGTAAGTTAAAATGTCCCCCTTTTGGAAGTACCGGCGCGATATTCGATCATATAGGGCTTGCACCTACGGCATGATTTATTCATTGTAATACATTTGAAAATGGAATCATTCTATATGCAGTACGAATGACCTCACGGCAGAAACTGTTAAATTGTTGCGAATTCAATTGCATCATTAATGCATTTAGAGACGTTCTTAAGGAATATTATCTCTGTAAAACAATATGGGAATAAAATTAATAATAATAAAAATAATAATAATAATAATAATAATAAGATAATTTTTAAATATTGTTGTGTAAACATATTACAGTAAACCCTCAACGAATTCCAAGGGACCAAAGTTTTGTTCGCAATACGGTGAAATTCATGGTAAGGGGGTTTGTGCTAACGAGGGTTTACTGTATTAACAATGTTACCCATAAAGTGCTGCTGATTGAATTGCACATATTTTGTTTGCTTCGGGTGGTTTGCTTGGGTGGTTTATGCGATTTAGTAAAAATATTAAACTAATTGATATTGAAATTAAAGAAACATATGTTGTAATTAATGAGTAGCGCACTCACTACTAATGTCTTTGTTGCGGCAGCGAATATGGCTTTAGATTAATGTGGCTGGGAGAGCTATGAATTGGGTTATGGCGAAACGAACATTCTGGAAAACGCTCGCTCGATCTCTGGAAAGACACAATGTATTCCTCTCAGAAGATAATATGAAGAAATAAGCAACCATTGAATAAATCGTTCACCTTTTTAACTTATTCTCACGGAAAAGCAACCTCCCTTTATTATTTTTTCTGCAACAAGTTTCGCTCGTTGCTTGAGCTCGCTTCGCGCCGCAAAAGGCGGTTATTCTTTGGCGGGCAGTGGAACAAGGCGACACTAGTACCAACTTCGAGAGCTTAACCTGTTCTCATGGAAAGTTAATGCACGCTCATTGCAACTTGTTCCCTGTGCAAAAAACAACTGCTGTGGAGTTCCTTTTTCGGCGTTTGAATTTGGCGAAAATGCTGTTATAGGTTAAAAACGGAAATCTACATGCCGCTCTCTTGTGTATACAAGTTTTTTGCGGCGAGGGCCCAGTAGGAGCTGCCACCTCACCTCGCGAATGGAGCTGAACTAACAAGTAGGCTTCGCCAAATCCATTCCAAGACATTCAAGAGCAAGGAAGTTATACCCGCTCTTTTTGCAGCCAGCACGCGGTTTTGGAGACGCGGTACGTTTAAAATGCAACTTCTGTGCTGATAATTGAGGCCAAACATTGTTATTAAAAACCAATCTCCCGCCACGGCGCCAAATTTGAATCATTTTTTGATGCAAATGTGCCAACAGCCTTCCTTTATTGAGGAAATTTCAAGAATACCGCACGTATTTCGAGGATTAACATCGTTAATGATAACCGAACAATTAGTAATGATCATCGGTATGTAGGAGCGAACAATAGTATAGATATCAGATTGCTATCGTTTCTTTATGGAGTACCAGAATTCAAATCCAGGACGCTGCTCATAAAATTTGTGGAAGGCAATATGAATTCGCGTCCGATTTCCTCGCGTTCATTCTTTTGCACCATTGTTCCGTCCTCTCTAATCGTAGCATTATAATCTACTAGTAAAATCATTCATCTGGACCGTTCACAATCCGATATTGCGTTCTACGAAATGAAATAAATGTACACATACGTAACACGAACACGTTATGCCGTTCTTTTTTAACCAACTGCTATAAAATAATAGTCTGAAAATGCCATTTTAGGATTCTAATTCGACCTTAAGCAGAAAAAAGCGTTTTACTTATTTGCGTGAAAATCAGTAACTAATATAATTAATATTAAAATTGCGGAATAGAAAAGGATGGAAAATTACACATTTACTACATAAAAGGCAAAAAAAAAAGAATATTCTCAGTATTTTTCCTGTGGTTTGCCGAGAAAACGCATATCAATATACAGGTCCCAAAACAAACATTACAATTAGTATTATAATAAACAAATATGATATGAAAATAAAAAGAAATTAATATTACAGAGAATAATAAAGATTTAACATTTTTGTGCAAGTGAGATATAGTCGCAAAATTGAAGGCTATCCAAAATAAGGGCTGGTTGGTGCTGAAAAATTTCCATTTCAGATTAGGAAAGTAGACTATTTGACATGCGTGTTGGATGCAAGCACAACTTCATTCATATAACACATATTTTATTTCAATGTTAAGGGTAAATGATCATTAGTGATTTTAACCATCTTCAGAGGATAACTGACTCTCATCATAGTAATTAAAAAAAAATAAACCTATAAACCTTAGTAACAGTACAATAACTAATGTAGCTTTTTAACCATTTGCCTGGCGATAAACGACTCCAAACTGCCTGGAAAGTGACTTTAACAATCTTCAAACGATAACGGACTGAAATCGTAGTAAACCAAAAATGAATCTGTAATTACCTCAGTAACAGTGCAACAATTAACGTATCTTTTGAGCATGCGCCAGACGATAATCGGCTGCAAACTGTGCGCCCATTGTAACCCGACGTCGGGCAGCGGAGAGGCGGGTCGCTAGCTCCGCGGGGAACACAGTGGCCGCCGGGAATCCCATTTCCGCTCACTGCGGGCGCTGCCCTGTGAACAATCGACGCGTGCGAAATGGGTTTCGAATTTCGGCAGCGCCGCCGCCGCCGCCGCCGCCGCCGCCGTTTGTATGCGGGGCGGGCCCCTCCACGGGAGACATTGCCTTGTCGAGCGGCCATTGCCGGACTGGGACTGACACATATAATGCCTCGCGCAAATTGCTCGCCTCCCACGCCTTCCTTTAATTACCTTTATATTGATGGCGCTCCACGTTATCAGATTATCAAATGCCGCACAAAAATGTGTAGTGGGACCTGATCGGGTTCTTGTTCTGTTTGTAATGCAGCTTTGCTGGTGTGTATCATGTTTCATTCAAAATTATATGCGAACATAATCAATTCGTAATTTAATCAATATTATCCGCGTAATAAAATATGATTTTGTTGTTCTGTTTGTTCTGGATTTGGATTGTCAAAACGGATTGGTAGAATATTTAATTTTCTAATTTGGGTATTAATTTGAATTGAAACATAATATAATTTTCTTTTTACTTTCTCGTTTACGAAGTATTCTTTACAAAAGCTATGTCGACATTCTGACGGAATACTCATTTTTAAGGTCCTAAATAGAGATTTTTGAACGACTGCCCGTCTGTCAATAACCGTGGATTTTACAGGATTTTCATCAAAATGGACATTACTTAAGTGAGTTGGCGCATGTGAAGGACTCTCGAATTTGAAACGTATCTTTGGATTGTCGGAGGTATTTATCTGATAGTTTTAAGAAATTTTTACAAGTAGCACCACATTGTTTTCTCTAAAATATTTGCTCGAGTAGAGTAAAGAACCCTTATAAAAGTGTCACAGATTCAAATTTCATTAAAACCTTTGAAAGTTTGATAATTGGACGTGTAAAAATTTCTCGGGTCACTGTCTTATAAATACATGATTAAATGTAAAATTTTCTTATTTCATTTCAAATCACATCTCACTAAAAAAATGTAGTCATTGAAAAAATTTGGGACAATTTTCCAATAAAAACGTGAAGAGAATTTTCTCAAAAACTTCTCCATTTTTGTTACCTTCTCGAATAGTACACATTCGCAGCATGGGGAAAGTTAAGTAATGGTGCAGAGCAAAAAGGCGATATTTCGACAGAAAATTTGTTCCGATTATTATTGTTCCTTTGTGTAGTAAATTACTTCCCCTAAGTCGGGAAGGGTTCCATGTGGTCGACGTGACTGTCTGCCATGAGGAGGGTCTAGCCTTCTAAAAGCAAGAGAAGAAAAGGTGGTAAAATACCAACCAGTCATTGCCATGGCAGCCCAACTTCACGGAGTGCCCAACGCCAGAATCCTGCCAATGGTGGCTAGAAACTCTGGAGCTATGCCAAGATCCACAGTCATTGCTCTCAAATCGTTGGGGATCACGTCTCGAGGCAATCTACTGACTATCTTGTTAATTACTCTCAGAAGATCTATTAAACTTCACATGCAATTTGTAAATTATGATGGAGCAAAGAGGGAAGTCTAGGGAACCCACAGGATCCCATAATGCCTAGGAAATTCTAGTTTCCACGACTTTAAGTGGGAAGTGTATGTTATTTAATGTAGCATATAGAAAATTGTGAAGTCAGAACGTGCATTTTGTGGGCCCTTTATATCGAAAAATTGATTCACACCAAAAAGTTTGTCCATCCGTCAGTCAGCTCTCGATCTCCCATCCGTCCGTCGGTTCGCTCTTCATCTGTCCATCTGTCCGTGTGTCCTTTTACTCGGCCGTCCATCTACTTCTCCATCCGCTTGTTCATCCCTTCGTTCGGCTGTGAACAACACTAACGGTTTAACCTTAAGGATGAGTTTCACGAAAAATTGATATTTCTCGGTTGATGTGGCTGATGTCTTGATTTTGAAGTCGATATTTTAATTTTTTTCTAAAAATTGGCATATTTTCTTTGGATTTTTTATCTAACAATAAAGTACGCGTATAAAAATAAAGCAATTTCAAGTTTTGTCAAATTCTCTGCATTATCGGAACTGCAAAAGTTAAGAAAAAAATCATGATTTTCCTACAACTAAAATATTAAAGGTAGACATTTTTCTTCTTAATGACACTGATTCTTTGGCAAAAGCAGCATATTGAATGAAGTTAATTATCTACTTTTGGAATTCCGTTGCGAAATTCAACAATTCAGAATTCTGGAACTAGAAGCAAATTAATTATTAGCCTACTCGATACGATTGAATTCTGTGCCTAGGGGGTTTAAATTATTATCAGTCCAGAGGGACTCAGACAAGAGCAAATCAGGCCTTCGCTATGTTTCAATGAGTATGCTTCTCCATAAATTTAAGGTAAACATTTATTATTCATTGATCTTGCGTGCCGTCCTCAATAAATATACCCCAAAGAACGATTCACAGGAATTTGACACTACTTTTGTTATATTTATGTTGTGTAAAATTTTATGAGTGGATAGTTAATAACAATGTTGAAAATATATCATTTCATTTCGATTTTGTGAGGTGTTTTCTACACTATGTAATTAATTCTTTCCAAACAGGCTCAGAAAAAATTGGCAAGCAAATCTTTCTGTTACGCGATGATCTGTCAATCTCTAAATGCATTGAAATGGTTATGCTGCGGGAAATGTTTCTATGGTATTGAAACTTGTGTATCAATTTTAATTGTTTAACCTTTTTGTCATTTACAGATCAAATTATTACAATACTCGCCATATATAAATAAAAAACTGAGTGGACTCTGTGTTTGATCTTTGGTAATAAATGTATTTATTTTTTCTCTCCCTGAAACGTCACATTTTCAACCTTCTTTGTCGTCAATCATTTAATAAGTAAATAGCAATGATCTTTCTAAATCTCTTTAAAAATACATGCCTTCTGTCTGGCATTTAATGGAAATTAACACTGAGTTGAGTATGTGATATGAAAGAACATTCTCATTGTAGATGTATTAAGTATTATATTTTATTTTCAAACTACGGCTAATTTTCATGCCAAGATGAATAGCTCACCTTTAGCATCTACTATTAAACGTTTCTGTGTATTTCATTTCACAGAATTAATTCAGTTTTGAAGCTCGCCTGTTTATTTAATACATCCCAGATAAAAGCACGCGACTAAGTTTTTAGTGTGAGGCCCTCTTCGGCACAGCAGATCCCGTATTTTGCAGCCTGGGTTAAGGTACTGTGGGCCAAAAATGTCAATTTCCGGTTTTCGTGTAATTTGGTAGTCTAAAGCCTGTGTTTCCACATTATATTCGGATGTTTGACTAATGCAAATTCGAAAGGGTTTAAATGTCCATTTAAACATTCACGTGCACTCGGTTGACTTTTTATTTTTCCACAAACTCTTTACCGATAATGACCCTCAACAAGGGCCGGGCCCTAAGGGGTGACAGTCCTGGTGTAAATACAATATGAAGATACAGGAGAAGAGTACAGTCATAAATAATATTTCCTTCCCGTAGCAGTGAGTAAAGTCAAACTTACATTTAGAGCTTTCGTAGATCCTTCATATATATGTCTGCATGTAAAATATGTCTGCATGTAAAAATTCAAAATATCATCGAATCTTTCAATCATGGCACATGGTCAAGTTTTCTTTAATCAGTGTTTGCAGGAAGATAAGTACTCTCTCTTGGTGTATATGATAGTGTTTTAATATTTAATGTTGGAAATATTGATAGAGTTAAAGTTTTATAGAAAGTGGAAATCAAACTAGGAAAGAATATGATCATCCCATGTCAAGCAATTGATGAAGAAATAATTAAATAAAGTGACAAAGACTATAAATTATTGTCTCAAATTGCTTCAAAAGACAAAACTAAAAAAAAATCAGGAACTTGAAAACAGTGTTGATCTAGAATATGGAGCAGGAATACATTGAAACACTATCGAATACTTTGATAGCTGTTTTCTATAACTTCATTTTTATCTTTATGTTCCTTTTTCTCAAAAATAGGATTTGGTAAATTAATGAATTTGTACCTCTTAATAGATTATTCTGACTTGACTGACATTTTTAATTGATGTGGTCGTGTTATTAGCAAATTTTTTAATGGATACTATGTGTTGAAAATTGCACGATTATTTAAATATTTAAAAAAATAGTTCCAGTGAGCTAGGAAAATTACAAAAGTATTGTATTGCGCTTGTATTGCATTGTATTACACAGGTATGTAAAATAATGCAAACATTAACTATGCAAAATTTCATTATTGTATCATTAGTAGTTCTTTAGGAAAAGGAATATTAATATATAATGGTAGAGATAGGCCTTACAAGGTCCTCAGGAGGCTTGTGTGGGCTTTGCCTTTTCCGCCCCTCCAGTTGCATGTATCCTTTTGGTAAAAATTGAAATATCTCAGTAAGGGTGTTGTGTAACTTTGACTCCATAACTACCTGAGATAGCTCGGTGACGTCCTTCCCGCTGCAGACTCGCTGACTGGGAAGTCCTAGAGTTCGGGCCTCCATGGTGGCGGATTTTCAGTAGTACGAGTAGCTATGCAGGATGTCCCTGACTAGGAGGGAAAACGCAATCATACATGACGTGTTCTAAACACCTTCTTGTCTTGATACTTTTTTAAGTAACCTTCTCATTATGAATACATATATAGGCAGTTACTTCTTGGTAAAATTCTCATCCAGTTTTTTTCCTGTTCTCAGGTGTTCATTCCTAAAAATGTTTAACAACTTCGAATGTAGTTTTGCTGCGCCAAGAGGCCCTCTCGCATGGTTGCAAGTCGTAGCACTCACTTTAAGTACTTTTTCAGTATCAATGAAATTGTCCTATACTAAATGCCCAGAAAAATATCGCTTCTGTTCAATTGCTGTGCAGTTACATGAATTGAGGTCACTTAGAACTTACTGGAACATAAAATTTTTAATGCGAATGTACAAGAAAGTTGTGGGGACTTGTCAGTATTCGGAAGAAATCAACAGATTTCTGCGTGGTTAATGGGATGAGTAGATACTATGCTTTCATTTGAGCAGTGACTTTCATTTCTTTTGTGTTCTAAAAATGTAATGCATGCTGCTGTTTTGTAATTTAAATTTGTGTGCTAATATTAGTTGCATTGGTTTTTCTAAGTTATCAGGTGTTTTGCAACCACCAATCCCTGCTGTTATAGCATTCATATGTTACTGGACATAACTGAAGATATAAATAAAATGTGCAGTTAACTTATTATCAAAAATATATTCATTCTTTATTGATTGACGTTATTCACAATGCTTAATTTATCCACATATTCTGTAATAACACTATTCGTTCTCCATCTCCTCAAAACCATGACTATTGTTGTTAAATTCTGTTTCTTTACTTCTCACTTCTCTATTTCAACTTACTTTACTCAACGATGACTTCACGGAACAACAATGGATCGTATTGTGCAAAGTAAAAGAAAGTCACTAAGGTCGTTGAAGTTACCGAGAGTACATTTCTTTATCCATCACTTTCGTTTTTCCTGTACAATTGGTTCCTTATAAAAGTTTTGTGTCTGCAAAATATGAAACATCAAAAATCAAAATGTAATAATGATTTCAAAGATTTTTTAGACACTTTGAAGTAAATCTGAGAAGAATAAATTTTGTGGATGATAAATATTTCTGAACGTGTGATATAAAACAATTGCATATCACGTAAAATAATAGACCGTCTGTAAAAACGTCATAACTTAAAATGGTTGCAATATTATTCTGAACATGTGTTAAGACTTTTGCGCCTCGTTTATAGCTAGGTCGAATTCAGGAAAATTCTGGAGGAGCATTCTAGCCGGCGGTGGTAGCTGTCCGTGCTTTCTGTAATCAATATTAGGCAAATACCGTTGCAGTACAATAAGAAACGGCAAATGGATCGCTACTGTTTACTTACAAATAGTTACACTTCCATGTGCCACACTACTACATATGTTGACAGACCAGCCCGGAGCTTCGGCAGGGCGATGCCCTGTTGGGGAGAGATACATGGAGAAGAGAAATTCTGAGGTCTACTTGGGGGGCCGGCAACCGGATATCATGTTACGTAGGGAGTGGGACGCCGCCGAGCCGTGGTACAACATGCAACCACAGTAACCGGACGAATGATCGACATAGTTGACGCGTCCGGAACCAGTAAACCAGAGGTCACCAAGGCCGTCCATCGCGAGAAACTAGTAGCTCGCAGGGAAATCTTTGATAGTTAGCATTGTCACGCTCAATAATACCAACCTCCACAGCGCACTCAGAGATGACTCACGAAAACAGTTGCTTGCATGCAAGTGCTTATTTTTTGGTGTTGTTTCTTTTGGTGGCTCACGGGAGGATTAAAAAACTGTACGGTTTACTCAGAAACTTCATAAGTTTGGCGACCAGTGTAGTGACTAAACACTCACTCGCCTGCGTGTCCTGCCAGATTTTGTGTGCGGCCCACCGTGGGGGCGAGAGGGGCCTTGGGCGGTGACAATTGACGAGCGCCCGGGCGCCTGGGTGCACGGATCGCTTTGTGCTGCTTCGCCCTACGGAAGGGCGCTCCCAGCGCCGCCTCAGGGCTACCAATTGTTTGGGCGTAATGGATAAACGTTCGTTCTAACTCTCGTGAATTTCAAATTTCGTCCCATGCAATCGTCCCCGCATGAAAGGCTCACCGGAGCACTGCGACGGAGGAGGGGGGGAGCTCTCACCCCTTCCCTCACTCTCTCCATCTAGCTTTTGTGCAGGCCATGGTACTCTTCTCTTCACCATGTGTAGTGACTTGATTGCTGTGATTAAATATTGATATGGTCTGAATCGCCTTTTGTCATTGTGCGAGGCTATAAAGATTGTTCATTAGTAGTGTTAGCGTGTCTATTTTGAGGATCCGATCGGTCTACAAGGGATTGTGTTGGAAAGAAGCATTCCTTTGTAGTATGGATGTTACAGCTGAGGACTAATAACTAATGAAAATCCTTTAATGTATTCAATCATAAAGTGATAGAAACTTTAAAACTGCCATATGGAACTACACTTTTTTCGTTTTGAGAGGTAAATTCTCTAATAGGGCATTCATGATTAAGGTAAATGTACAACTTGTATGGTCTTGTTAAGCATGAAGTAAGTAATTCAGTATGAATTGAATAATGCTAATTATGGTTTAAAGATGACAATTACAAATTAAATCATTTTGCCGTTGAGCATTTTTTCCGTGATATTATCCTACACATGTAGAATAGGATAACATTCACACAGAACTACGTTATTAACATTCATACTTACTAAAAAATTACAAAATTAATTACACAAAAAAGCTGCTAATGCAGGTGACATATACTTAATGGCACTTGAAGGGGCTGGAAAGCTTTGCAATTTAACCCTCGGTACCCCTCATTTTTTTATCGAATGGGAGTCGAACAAGTTTTACAACCCGAGAACTTTTCTTTGGAGAGATTAATGGAGATGCGGATCGACATGACGCCTAGACATGTCGTAAAAAATAACGATGTTGTAAATCATTCCCTCGGGAAAACGACCTTGCCGATCGTTCCTATAGTTTACACGAATTATAAAGCAGACTTCACAGGGTATAAGGAAGAGTATTGACAGGAGAAACCATCAGTTCCGGAGCGTTTATTTATTGATGGCCTTCCCCCAGCTTTCAAAATTTTGTAGTATTCATCTTTGGTAAACCATGAACATGAAATTTATACCTGCAAAGTTTTCAGTAGCCTAACTCGCCAATTATTATTCACGGAAATAGTATTCTAGAATTATTATACACATTCATCACAATTATTATTTTTCGTAGATGCTTTATATAGTTTATACAATATCAATCCTCTAGTGGAATCATGATTTTTTCCATTCAGGGTAATATCTGCTCTTCAGAGACATACGTAACCAAAGAATACCAATGCTCACCTTCGTTCATGGAATTCAGTAACTTTGTTGCTTTTTTCTACATGCTCGTGTTCAAAAAGGCTTTTTTTCAAAAAAAATTAACGTGAATTTTACTAACTTTGACATCAAATACAATGGAAGTGCCACAATGAATTTTTCTTATCTTTTTATATTCTTTATATAATTCAATATTTTGACAGTAATTAACATAAAAATCTATAAAATTCTATAAATAACAGAATGTGAAATAGTATGTTTAAAGCAGTTGAATAAAAAATACTGAAATTACTACGAAAACAACAAAAAACAAAATTGCATATATTGGAAGAAAATTTCTCCCCCCTCCTGATACCGTACTTGCCTACACATCTGTTTATCAAAACTCAGCTGGAAATGCATCTCCGTTTCCTCCGTTCCAGTACCTACCCGAAAAACCCATCAATAAATCAAAACTCCGAAAGGTACCTCTCTACAGCTCTCAAACATGCACAGGAATTTTGTCTAACATTCCTCGAAAATTTCAAAGGAGGAGATTGGCCATGTGTGGGAGTCCATCACAACTCCTGGTATGATCCTACATTCCTTCCTTTACTCGACGTCCTCTCTTATTGTTTTTATTTTTCCCCTTTTGAATAGCGCAAAGTACTCATATAAAAATGGCACTTGTTTGTTTTCGAAGAACTCTGCATCTTTAAAAAATTGCGAAAAATTAACATCGCAAATCTAAGAAATTTAAGTTTTTTCCGTTAATGAATCTGTCATAAAAGTTCGATCATCTAAATGGTGTTAATGTAGAATTGTTCAAGAACCGAACAGCTTTCGTGTGAGTTTGGGTTATAGTAAAGAAAAATTATAAAAATGTGAAAATGTGACCAATATTCCCTTAATTTTTTTTTTGAATAGACCACCAAGTACACATAAAAATGGTACAAGTTTCATTTTCGTTGAACTCACTGAATTTTTCGAATATTCCAAAAGTTTCAAATTAACCGAAAAAAAACGCGGTTTCTTTAGCACCGGTATTCGCCAATAATACAATAGCGAATGTCTCATTGACAGTTATTAGATAAAAGTTAACAGGTAGAAAGAGTGACGCAAAGGGGACGGCTAAGAAGCCCATACGCGCTATGAATAGGCGACAATTTTGCTCTCTCCATTTAACCGCTCGTGTTGATCTCTGCGTCCATCTGTCTGTGCCTCCCTTCTCGTCATACCCTAGTAGTATAACGAAAATAAGGAGCCGGTGCGATTTCGTTGCTGTGTGTTGCTCCAGGTTTTGACTACAACACTTGGGATAGGCTGGGAGGGTAAAACGGAACGGGCAAAGATGAAACCGTATTCTGAGCTTGTGTAAGCATATTAAACATAGAAGACTTTATACTTATTTTTAATTCTTTCAGTAGTTTACCATCCTCCTTATCAGGTTAATTATCACTTAATTATCATTTATTATGTTAATTTTAAAACTATGGTACTTGAAGCGATCTTTCTAACATTTTCTAATAATTGTTATTCAAGTGAAAATGTTTTATTCAATTACTTTCTTTGAGAAAGCTCAAAGCGCCAAACTCCATTTCAGAAGCAAATCGAGTTACCAATTACTTCTTGTGGGGCGTGTTTGTTCTTTTAATAATGGATAGATGCATTACTTTTATAGTATTGCTCTTCTTTCTGTTGCTGGCTTGGTATCGATCAATATTCATCACGTCATTTTTTTATTTCCTGAAGGAACAAATAATACGATTTTTTGGTAACATTATTAGCGTTGTGTGACGTGCCATTTAATTTCTTTTCGCCGCCAAGAACTTTCTCAATATTTTTCACAATAAAGTGGATGCCATATAAATTTGAGAAATACGTCGCAAAGATCCAAGTTCACTGCTGTTGAGTTTGAGAAAGTGCCCTTGAAGCCGAGAACTGCAGTCCATTTAATTGCAGGGAGCGGAAGAACTTTTTAAAACGAAAGTAACGAAATAAATTACAATTTTCCAGCGAACAAAAATCTCAGTTGTGGAACATCTACTTAGACATTGCAAAAACTACGTTGGGTGGCGTGTTGAGATGAAGTGTTTTAAGTGCTCTTCGTAAAGTTTGAAGTAGCCCGCGGCTAGTGGGTGTGGGGGAGGAAGATTCTTTGCTGCACCTAACACTTCGGCGTTCGCGCCTGAAAATAGCTGCGCAATCTGACGCCTTTGTCAGGAGCTACAAATAAAAGTTTGAAGATACATTCATGAATTTTTTAATATTATTTTTATTTTCTACTATGTATTTGCTAATATCTATGAGTTCGTTTTTAGAAACTTTATTTCTTACCTTCTAGAATAGCGATCAACATTAGAAATGAAAGGAGAGAATAATTTAGAAAAATACTTTGTGGAAGGGCCGCCAGAAATTTTATAGTCTTGTACATATCAGTGGGTGTAATTATCGTCATAATTATCTTCTGCAGAGGTTAGGGTAAAAGAAGGAATTTTATAAACACCGTGTTGGTCCTTATTTTTGTAGTTATCAGTGTCAATGAGTAGAGGAAAGATCTGTTGCTACAATGAAAAATGACCACGAACTCAAGTAATATTTTAACTTAAAGTAATATTTGAAAATTTTAAAGAAATGTTGCTCAAATGTTCCTCAAAAGCTTTTAAACCATGGCTTTCCTACTGGCGGCCCGCCGGATCTTTATGTGCGGCCCGCAACTGCTTTGAAACATTTTATTATACATTTTATTATACCAATCTAATCCAATTTAATTGCACAATTCATCTTATTTTTATTTAATCATATATTGATTTTCTTGTTGTATGTACATCAGTTATTAAGTATGTTGAATAAAATTCGTATCTAACATACTATATTTGTTTCAGTATAATCTCAGTAGTTAGGGTAAAAGCCAGCTTAAATCACAGTGCGGCATTCAGCTTAACAAGAATTTGATATGTGGCCCACAAGCCCTTCTAAGTTGTACAGATCTGCCTTAAACTTTTACACACATTTTCATAATATTTGTATCTTAATAAAAATGTACCTATTTCCCTGCATTTAATTATGAGTTATATTCTTCGTCACATTGATGAGTGAACATTGAACAGTGGAAAAGTAATATTTCCGTAAACAAAACCAAGTAGTCTATTAGTTGCAAAGTATTAATAAAATTTTTTTACGTAATATGTGGCATAAATGAAAAAACTAATAAAAAATAAGTAGAGTTGAGACCAAATTTAATACTTCGAACTTCCGCAATAAGCACTCACCATAATTACGGTACTGATAACCCTAGCAGTTGACAGCCCCGGATTACTAATCAATCTTTGCCTTCTTCGGATTCCCTTAGTAAGGATGATCCTTCAGTCATCAAAACAGTGAGACGGACTTCGGACCCAAGAAACACGTAGTTTTGTGTGACACTGAGTTATCACAAGATATTGTGGACCGAGGAGAGCATAGTCTACGTACTTTGTGGCATTGGAGAGCTCTGCTGCGGCAACGAGCGTTGGTATGATCGTCGCCCCGAAAACATCAAAATAGCGGTGCCGGTGAGGCGTATTTCACATGCGTCTTCACGCGATTTGCAAACCCCACCCCACCCCGCCCCAATGCTGTTCCCTTCGTCTTAATTCCCTCTCTCCAGTGGCCACGACTCCGCTATCCCCCCCGTCGCTTTGTCCATCCCGCTGTCTGCCGCCTACACCGCCCGCACGGCCCCGCGGCCCGTATCCCCCCGCCGCCCCCGCCGCCCCCGCCGCCTCCTGCCCCCTCCGCCTCCTGCCCCTCTGACCACTGCTCCCGCCGGCCCTTGCCCCCGCCGCCCCGACCCCGCCGCCTCCTGCCCCCGCCACCTCATGCACCCGCCGCCTCCTGCCCCTCCACCCACTGCTCCCGCCGCCCCCTACCCCCGTCGCCCCCTGCTCCCGCCACCCCCTGTCTCCGCTGCCTCCTCCCCGCCACCCCCTGCCCCGCTTCCCCCTGCCCCCGCCGCCCCCTGCTCCCGCCGCCTCCTGCCCCGCCGCCACCTGCCCCCGCCCCCTGCCCCTGCCGCCCCCTGCCCCAGCCGCCCCCTGCCGCCGCGCCCCGCTCCCGCCGTCCCCTGTCCCCGCCGCCCCCGCCGCCCCCGCCGCCCCCACCGTCTTCGCTGCCAACGCAATTCCCTTTTCACTCCCTCTGCTTCCTCTTCATCGCCCTCGCTGGCCCCGCATTCCATCTGCGTCCCGCCAACTCGGCAGCCTACCGCCCCCGCCTTCGAATCTGCCACCTCCGCCCCCGCCCCGCCCTCGCTACACTTGCTCGCCCGGCGCTTGTGATTTCCCTCGCCAATTTCACGGCGGTGAACCGCCGCTCCCGAAATACCAAGACGAACACCACAGAGATGGTTGCGGCGGCGGTGGAGGCGATGGAAGTAATTGCGACGGAAGCGATGACCATACTGCTCTCACTACGAACCTACGGTTGATGGGTTCGTGATCCTCCCACGTAATTCCTATTAACTGGGCAAACATTTTAAACGGTGAAGAAAGGAAAACAAAGGGAGATTTCAATATGAAACTTTTATAATACCGCATAATGAAACAATACATCCATAAGAATATCTATTTACTCTATTTTGAAGTTCATAAGATTGCCTCCTAATGTTAGTAGTACTTTTCCTCTTCTTAGAGACCCGAAATGCATGATTTCAGTATGTAAATAATCACACATAAATACATTTTATTGCACATTCATACAGTGTTTTACAATTGTAATATAAAAATATCAATTAAATAACGAACTCATGCGCTGTTGACCCTACATAAAAGGGTTGCTGGAAAATTTTGTGAAAGTTGTAAGTGAATTTTTAGTATTAATTTGACTTTACGTATTTTGATGCGTCAATAATGATTTGAATTTATGGAATAATTATATTAGACTACAGGTATGTTCAACACAACATACTTGTCGGAACAACCTTGTCGGAAGGGATGTCTTAGTACATTTTTTCTATCGATTATGTTTTCTCATTAATCAGGTGGAATGGTATTCAGACGACAAGTCGTGATACAGTAAAATCTGGCTAAACCGGAAACAATTGGGACAAAAAAATCCGGTTTAGGGAGGTTTCCGTTTTAGGCAGGATTGTCCGTTTGACACTTTTTATGTTGATATTTCCGTCCTGAAACTAGTAACATGACTTTATTATAATTATAAAACGTAAACCAACATAAAACACATTTATGGAAGAAATCACCAATAAATGAATATTAAACATAATTATTTCTGACAATTAGGTAAAAAGAAATATTTCACGACTTGTTTATTTAAATAATGTTACTTTTTTCAACGTTAATCTAGACTTTTTGCGTTTTGGGTTTCTCTCTTACTAACACCTTTTCAGTTGTTTTCCTAAATTGAAAAATTTTAATATGTAGAGTTTTATGTTGTTTTTCAATCATTGTCAAACTGATTGTGAAACTCATAAAACACACCACCTCACTGGCTAGTGGCTGCATCCGAACTTCTCGCAGACTCTTTCAGCACACAATGCGTCACAGCCCAGAGTACTACATTGCGATTTTTCTAACTCTGCCTCTCAATCCCCTATGGCCACGATGGAGTATCAAACGTTATTTTGCGTCTTTCTCGGCCTGCCGCTAGAAGTCACATGATCGCAAGCGCTACTTGATACGGTCGCGATCATGCGCTATCTAACGACACGACTGAGAATGATGCGTAATACCGTGACATATTTCATCGTGAAGACGGGCCTTGAGAGGCAAAGTTAGAAAAATCGCGGTATAGGTCTATCTGACACCCTCTCATGGCGTTGAGCAATTCAGGTACATGCCCTTACACCTACCCATGCTTAGAGAGACGGGAGAGAGGGAATTCCCCGAGGGCCTACGCCGTGAGAGACAGATGACCTGAAGGTCGAATTCTACGATAACAGCGGGAGCCCATTTCCTTCACTGTGCGGCCACGTGTGAAACATAACATGAACAGGGATATTGAAACAGACTTGCAGATGCATTCATTCCAGTAAGAGTATCTCCCGTCTCTCTGCGAACTGCATTAAAGTAACAGAAATTCCGTTTTATGAAGATTTTTTCGCCTTGCAGGACATGAAAAACAGTTCCGCTTCCGCGTTGGACAGATTCCGTTTTATGCCGTGTAAAGATGCCATTTAACTTCACAGGCCGGAGAAATTTTCCGGTTAAGGCAGATTTCCGGCTTGTACAGCTTCCGGTTTAGACAGATTTTACTGTATAACCAAATGTAACAGAAGACTCCATCATTGAACATTGAGACAATCCAAATATTATAGATGTCATGTTCTCACTTATAAATAATTTCATAAATGTTTAGACTTCTCAAAATATAATTTTATTCGACTAAAGTCGTTTTAAAAACCTTTTTGGATTCCTGAAATATGCTTCCTGAAATAGGCAATTTTTTATCAACTTTTATTCATCCGCTTATGTGTCTTAAAAGTTGTCTTATCCACTGACCACTGACTGCAAAGCACTGAGTGATAGCACAGCGTCTGTGCCTCAAGTTGCATACGTTTTTTTAAACATTACAGACGAAATTTCACTCCCGTGCCGAACCTCCAACGCAAATCGCATGGATGTAGCATGAGAACGTGTGTTCGTCGATGGTGAAATTCGCGATTTCTTGGAACCCACCGCTCGATCGCGAGGGTAAGCAAGTTGCGCATGCCGCGCCGGAGATGTCCGCGTCGACCTCCTTCTCGTAGGTGGAGCAGACACGTGTCGCACGCGTCGGCGGCAGCCCGCGCTCCGCGCCCTGCATCCAGGCTCATGGCTCAGCTCCGCGCAGCAGGCGCTGCTGGATCCCGCAGAGCTCTACCTCAAGACCTCGCAGTGATGAGATTGCGCGCGTGGGCGGGAGGGCGGGAGGATAGGTGGGCGGGTGCGGATTTCGGAGAGCAGGCGGTGGAATAGGAGGGTCTATGACGGGGCGGCTTGGGGGTTGTGAAGGGTGGGAGGGCTAATGGGGAGGGAGGACGCGCTGACGTGGTGGAAGTTTACAGGAAGCGAGTCACGGGACTATGACGGCAGGACGATGACGTTGGGGTTTGTGGGCAAGTGTGTGGGCATGTGGGTGGGCATGTGGGTGGGCATGCGGGTGGGCATGCGGGTGGGCATGCGGGTGGGCATGTGGGTGGGCATGTGGGTGGGCATGCGGAAGGGCATGTGGGTGGGCATGTGGATGGGCATGTGGGTGGGCATGCGGGTGGGCATGCGGGTGAGCATGTGGGTGGGCATGCGGGTGGGCATGTGGGTGGGCATGCGGGGGGATGCGGGGGGTATTCGGGGGCATGCGTGCGAGCTTGAGAGTCTGCATGTCATGCGGGGGCATGCGGTGGGCAAGTGGGTGGGCATGCGGGCGAACATGAGTCAGCAGGTGAATGGGCCCGTGGTGGGTATACGATGGATCAGCGGGTGGGCATGTGGGTGGGCCAGTGGGTGGATAAACCAGCCTGGGTGAGAGCGGCACCTCGATGGACAGGCTACGGACGTCGATATAGGGCGCGGCGAGCAGAGGGAGTGAGTGTGCGTGGGTGCACGGACGGGCGAGCAGCAGCAGGTGGCTTTCCGCTCGGAGGATGTACTCGTGCTCCACATTCCGGGTGACGGGACTAGCCTCTGTCCTTGGAAGGTTCTGCGACTCGTGATATCTCCGCGCAGTAGAGGCGGCGTAGAGCAATATATAACAAAATATCAAATCTTACTCATATCGCGGACTAAATGAGAGCAAGTGGATGTGTTGTGAACAATTGAAGGATATTCTGCCTTTATGGAAACAGCATATTCAAAGTTAGATTGCAAATTGTCAGTGGGTTCTTGACAAATCTGGCACGTAGTTACTACACAGCTGCGTTGTGATAGAGATACGATATGCATATGTCTAGAAGTATCATTTCTTTTACTTGTTCATGATCCCATCTCTTGTAAAGATTGGCCATCAACATTGCCAGAAAGCTATAATTTTTTTGTTTTGGAGTTGGGTACGACAGGCAGGGGTTAAATTAAGTTTTGTGTATCCAGCGCAAAAGCACGTCTGGTAGAAACGAATGAGATAAAGGAAAAGAACTTTACATCGGTTAACACTTTTTTTTCAATAACTAAGTCAAGATGTGATGATAATTGTTTTGTTTTTGGATCTATTTTTAAACGTCGAATGTTTTGCATCGAAGATTTGAAATACGTTGCAGATGGACAATTCTCTCTTCTGGTTCTATTTTAGATGAAAGATGGAATTTAGGTCAGGTAATAAGATGATATAGCTACGTGGTCTTTTCCAGTAATGGTTAATGAAGCTTTACAGTTAAACTAAATATAATAAAGATTCGTCGTCAATACATTCTAGCAATTTATACGTTTGTTTAGTTGAAATTTATTTTACAGACAAAAATCACGCGTGCATTTTAATCAAGTAAATCTAATTTTATATATACTATTGTATTCGAGTAAACAAAAAAATAACTTTTTGTTGTAGTGTCATTTTTTCTGAAATGCGAATCAACGTTTCTCACGACTTGTTACTTACTTTTGATATTGTTGGCAACGATCAGTAGAAATAGAATCTCATTGTTTTTATGCACTTATAAAAATATATTCATTATATTCTTTATAGATTACATTCGTTTGTGCGTAGACATGATGTCACTTCTTTTAATGGTTTACATCGCCCTACCACTAGTGGTCAGCGAGGAAAGTTTGGAGATCTTTCATAAAATGTGTTAAATCGAAAAAAAGATTCAATGTTTTAAAATTATTTAACAACTTTAATAATTTTGTTAAAACCAATCAATCCAAAATTTTAAAATGAAATAAGCATTTCTAATTTTGTTATACTTGGGAAATAATTCGCAATTTTCTTTC
>JAHLJT010004567.1:213795214-214073688 GCA_031308135.1 Acheta domesticus
CCTTTTTCAATGTACGGAACCTCATAAATTCTAAAATATGAACTTTAATAAAATCGGTTATCGTTAAAACTTCCGCGGAGAAAAAACCGTTTAACATTTTTCCGGCAACCAAATTCATGTTGAAAGGATTGGCAACTTATATCTTCCCTTTTGCTGTTGAAAGAATTTCCACGAAATTAAATCGTGCTGCTATTAAAATTTCTCTCTATAATGAACTGTAATATAACTTGCATTTTTCAGGAATTCTGCGGACAGATCCCCTATAATTTGTAAATTAAAAACTCGCGAGATTGAAACCTCCATGAAGCTTGATTCCCAGCAAATTCATGAAATAGAATGTATACGTTACTATTGTGTTTTTGTTATTTTACCCGGGAATACTTACAGGTGAATGGATACCCCAGATCTCTCTTCTTTATTTTCTAGAATATCCCCGTGACTCCCTGGTGGATTTTCTGCTATCTACTTTCCGCGTATTTCCTCCCCTCTTTAACGATTTAATTGTTACGGCTGTGAATGTGGCAGTGTTGTTCAAGCTAAGCAGTTTAGCTAAGGAGAAAGTTTTGTGCAGTCGTTGTGGGGTGTCCGCGCACCTCATAAGTGGTGGTGTGTGCGATTTTCTTCTCTAAGTGTGCGTCTCAGATTAGTGTGTTTGTGAAAAATTTCGGCGAAATATTCTTTCGGCTACTTGATATTATGGCAGCAAGAGCAAGTACCTCCCACTTTTGAAGAGAAACTAGGTCGAGTGTTGCTTGAATCTGATGATTCGAATTCTGAAATAAGTGAGATTATATCGGAATCTGAGGACAATACTGAAGTACGTTCTGAGGAAGAAAGTGAAATTTCTTACAGGTGAGGAAGATGTTTATAAGGACAGTAAAATTGACTACAGAAGAAAGTGAGGCATCGTATTCTTTTGTAATAAAGAACCATGTGTTAGGTGAGGTCGTAATCGCAAGAAAAATATTATTTTTCGTGTTCCTGGATGTGAAGGTGACGCTAGGACAATCAGATCGGAAATTGAAATCTGTAAATTTTTATTCCGTGACACCATAATGGAAAGTAATTAAGAAGACTATCAACATTGAAATCCAAAGACAGAAAAAAACGCAATTTATTTCAAAACTAGGACGTTACTGTGTATGTCTACGTTCACGAGACAGGAAAATTAAAACTTTCTGTGTCCAATGCAAGAAACCAGTGTAGTGAAGAAGTGCGTGGAACATAAAATCGAGTTGTAGCAATAACACCAGTGTGTGTAGCTGAATAAAATTCTAAAACATTATTTTCTCAGCGTTCTTATCTTTTTGTTTGTTTGTTTGTTTGTTTATTTAACGTCGCATCGACAACTGGGTCATTAGCGACTCAGAAAAAATACATTATAACAGTAATTCATACATGATTAATTGAGGTTTACAAATTCAGTACAATATACAGTAATTCACAATAATTGTTTACAGGATTGCGAAAAACGAAAGAGTAGTAACAATAATACTTAATGAGATATGCAAACAAAAAAAACCATGATCAAAACAAAGTTCAAATTTGACTGAAAATTCCACTCTCCTTATAGAATTGTATAATTCTTTCTTGATACTTCTCAGATTCAAGGTATACATTCCAAAACTTGACTTATCTTTTTCCCTTGTTTTGTACTATATTTTATTTTACACTTTCACGACTGAATCTGTGTTCAAAGTTTAAAATGTTTCTACAGTGTTTTTTAAGTTTAAAACTAACTTGCAAAATTAACTTCACACAATCGAATCATCGGATATGATCGGAATCTGAGCGATTTATCAAAAATTTTGTTTAGATGTACATCGATTTTATTGCATACGCAGCAACTAGGAGTTCTAAAGCACCCCGTAATTGGAGGGCGAAATACCGTAAGTGTTCCCGGGTTAAAGAACGAAATTCATGATTTGCGCGGTTACCTGAGTCGCTCCTTGGTTAAGCAGATATGGTTTTTCAATAGAACGGGAATTTTAGGTTTTAATTTTGCTGGACGTTTCTTCAGGGATCTGGAAGCCAGACATGCCGCACTGAGGATTTTCCACTCTTCGACATACACCGACGTTAGATTGGTTGCACCCATTTATACTGAGTTTGAATAATTTTTTAGTATCTCGTAGTCGTAGTATAGAAAGAAATAGATAGATAGATAGATAGATAGATAGATAGGGTTTATTCTACAATTGGGCTGATGTTGCCCGGTGGCAGAATACAGAAACACAAAAGTACATTAAAATTACAAAACACAATTAACTATAAAAACAATATATAAAAAATCAATATAAAAAACAAACAAATTATCTTCTTCATTACCTAGAATATGCAACTGCATTTACATGCCTATACATATACAACAAGTGAAACTACATATATACTGACATTTAAGTAAATAAACTTACTTACATATCACACCAACATTCATACATACAAACATACACGCTTACATACATATCATACAAAGACAAAGGAACACTCGCATACACACCATCCTACAAGTATTCACTCACAATCATATTCAGACAAATATAGATAATCACTTTTACCTACAACATAATAATATACAATACTTATAATAATTTTTACATTTCTAACACGTAAAAACACTCGTTAACATTACTTCACTGCACTTCACGTCACTGCACCTCATAAAACTTTACCTAAATACTAATAGCTCAATACTTTTGAGTTTACTACCCATAATCGCACCTTTCACTTCACTTCACTTCACTTCACTTCACTGCACGTTTTCACCCTATTGATTAATTTCCTATACTTTTTTTCTAAAACCACGCGCTGAGCAAGGAAAGGGCTCAAAAACTGTCGCAGGCAAATCGTTCCAATCTACGATTGTTCTGTTTACAAAGGAGAATTTGCCTACGTCCGTTCTTTGAATTCTAGTTCTAATTTTATATTTATGATCAAATCTATTAAAATAATCTGGTTTATCTAGCCTTCCCCGTAATTCCTGCCATGCAGAGCCACCAGTGTAAGATTTATACATTACGCAAAGTCGAGCCCTTTTTCTCCGATGTTCTAACGATTCCCAACGTGCAGGTGTGTTCCTCCGAAAAGTGTATTTTGCCGCTCTGTTTTGTATCCTCTCTAAGCTCTTCTTAAGTCCTATTCTGTACGGATCCCAACAACTAGCTCCATATTCCATTACTGGCCTAACAAGCGAGGTATACGCGATTTCTTTTGCTTTCGTATTGCATTTTTTAAGATTTCTCATGACGAAATGCAAAGACCTCCAAGCTTTACCCACTACGTAGTTAGTTTGTTTCTCCCATCCCAACTTACTATCCAAGAGGATGCCAAGGTATTTACAGTTTGAGACTCGTGGAACTACGTCATTACCTAGCTGATAAGGCAATGTATGAAAGTCTCTGGCCCTACAAAATGTGATCGCTTTACTTTTATTTCCATTTACAGTCATTTTATTAGCTCTTGCCCAATCATTAATCTTATTTAAATCTTCCTGTAGTTGAATCATATCGTGCTGTTCTGTAATTTCCCTATATAATATACAGTCGTCGGCAAAGAGTCGAATTTTTGACGTTATATTTTGCGATATATCATTTACAAAGATAAGAAATAACAGTGGGCCAATGACACTGCCCTGAGGGACTCCGGAAGTAATGTTACCCTTTTCCTATAAATGCTGTCCAATTCGAATCTTTTGATTTCTATCGCGAAGAAATTCACTTATCCATGCTATTACCCGCGTGTCAATTTTAGCATCAATAAGTTTCAATATCAGTATGTCATGCGGTACTACATCAAACGCTTTGGCAAAATCAATAACTATTGCATCCACTCTTCCCCCTAAATCAATTACATCAGAGAAGTCTTGAGTAAGGGAAATAATTTGACTTTCACAAGAAAAGCCATTTCTAAAGCCATGCTGCCCGCGAAAAAACCATTCTGTCTGATCCAAATGATTTCTAATCGAATTGGATAATAATTTTTCAAACAATTTACAGACTACTGACGTAAGACTAACTGGCCTATAATTTGCACTTCACATTTTTTGTCCACTTTAAAAATTGGCCAATTTGTCCACTTTTAAAAATGCAAAGTTGCAAAACATAGATCTCGATTTTTTCAAGTACATACTCGTTTAGGGAGTCTTAGGTATCCAGAATGTTGTTTTTCTAAAACGTCTGTCCGTCCGTCAACAACAGTAATCTGAAATGCAGACAGTATTTTTTGAAGAACTTTGCACAAAGCCTCTAGAAATCTAAAAATCTTCTCAAGCGAATTTTTCATGAGGAAATGCTTGATAAGTGTCGTTAGATCGCATGACTTCCTGACATAGTCCCAAATTGTTCCGTTGCCGTTGTCGTCACTGCCGCTGCTGCTTCTTGCCGTTTCTTCTTTCGTTATGAACTTCAACTTACGACTTTCTACCTGTCTAACTCATACGTCTTTCCCTTATTCTGTTCATAGAGTTTGGATTCATTTATCCACTTTCATCTACAATGTGGTTCTTTCTTGTACTTTTTTCTACTGAACTTTTCCATTTTCACTCAAAATTTCTTTGCGTTATTAGTTTTTTTATAACTTTAGAACTCTGACGAACTTTGCGGAACATCTTTTAGTATGTCCGTCACATGTTAACTTTAATATTTGTCCTGTCTTTACTCAAAACTTCTCCGTCAACAACTCTCTTTGGAACTTAAGCGCCTAGAAATCTTCCAATACTCTGTTGTGAGGCACGCGAATTTTGCTGTGAGAATTAATTTTGTATATCATATTTTTCAGAAATTACTTTGGATTTTCGGAAATTTCACTTCTTGCAAAGTCACTACAACATTAACGACATTTATGACAAGTTTGTGAATTAGAATGAATAGCTTCCAGAAATGTGAGGAACGCAAGCATTCGTACCACCTCTGGATAAAATTTGAACAAAGTTGTATTGGTAACGTGAGACTAATGTATGAATTTAGACACATTCGTTTTTATTTACATTCATTGTGCTTCAAAACATGTCTCTATTTTCATTGAATAACAATATATATCTCAATTTCATATTCAACAAAATGTAGCGCTTAACTGGCCAAAAACGTTTTGTGTATCAGAATGCAGAAAATTCATGTATAGTTTATGGTGTTGTGAACATATATTTTATTATTTGCTTAATTGAACGGTACTCTCTCATATACATATCACAAAACGTATTGCAATTCCCGATATCGTACATTTTTGGGCACAATAAGCATTCTAAACACTATTTGTGAAGTGAATTATGCAATAATCATTTCGTGAAATTGAAATTTATATATATATATATATATATATATATATATAGTCACCACCTAGCCTTTTTGTCTCCCTCCCAATGTTGGGTGGTGGCACGATAGGTGAGGCAGTAACCAACCACCTAGCGCCTGGTCCAACAATTGGGTAAAATTACCTCGCGTATGGGAGGAGACAGGTGACTCGAGTAATATTCCCTTGTTACTCGTTATTGTGGCTTTAATAAAGTTAAGCCACAACGCACTCATATAAGAAGGTCCTAGCAGACTTTCTTTCCAAGGGAAAGCGTTCAAGATTTAGTACACTGGGATAAGATTGAAAACATTTTTGTCGTATGTTTTACGAAAATAACAACAAACAATATATATTCTGTACTCAAAGTTAGTACATCAAAATAACATGAATTGACTATTAATGTCCTGTTTAAATCTGATATAAAAAAACCAAAAATTGTTACAAAATATAAGAAAGATCTAATTGCAAATAAAGCCCTGAAATCTTCCAATTAAATTCAAAAGAATGGGTTCAAGAATCGGAATCCCAATAATACGTTACTAATACACGATTATCTCTACACACATTTCCTGAAATACACATACAATAATACACACTCAAAATGTTGTACCTGTAATTACCATTCATATATAACATAAATCGATAATGTCTATACCATGTCCTATACAAAAAATATCAATCTTCTAATTGTTCTAACAAATTCACTTGATTCAATTAGAATGTATAACTGTTATTGGTATTACAATATCTAGTCTTATCAACTCTAAGCAAAAAGTTAAGTTAATTTACTCTTATGAGATCTCTAACTTCAAAAAAAAATGTAAAGTTAAATGCTACACAGTTAAGCTTTGCATCCGACACAATATGTCAATCGATCGAATAATTGTCTATCTTTACTTCTGAATTTATTTTCCAGTAACACCTTTTAAATATCTGCGTCCAGTAGCGAAACTGTATTTCGGTTTGGCACACGGATATGTATTCAAAAACTCATGACTAAAGTCAAGCAATATTACAGTAACCATCTAGTAAAATATGCTACTAAAATCGTTCTACATCTGGCCCACGTTTCTGCCGCTAACTTGAAAAAGGGTTAGCCGAACTCACGATGTCTCCCGCGACGTGCGAAGCCTTGAAGTTTTCGGGGTGATCCGGAAAGGAACTCGAACACGAAAAATTCCCGTTGACTGCACTGTTCTCCTCGGGGCTTGCGTCGTTGGCGTCGGCGTTGGAGTAGCGTCCAATGATCGAATTTCATTCGAGCTGGTTTCAAGTATTCTTATACAAAAGCTGCAATAAATCACACATTGCTTGTAACATTTCTATTTCAATTAGCTACTCGTTACATTTTTTTCGTTTCAATCATAGCATCAATCTTGTTAATTATTCTTCTTTTAAAAATTATTCACGTTTCATGTATTTTATTCATTCCCCCTCATGAATAAATTATCATAATAATAAGATGAGTTACCTTTTCTAAAGCTTGTGTACTGTCGAAATCTTGAACTGGCGTGGTCCGTCGTTCCAGAAGTTCGTTCAGAGTACCTTCTCGTTCCGCTGGTTTTCAGTAAAATGGCCGAGTTGTCTCTTCTTGCTCTTAATTCTCCGATATTCGTTTGCTTTATTCCCATTGGTCGATCGCGTCGTTCCGCTGACCGATTTCGTTATCACGCTTCTAGTACTAGTGATAAGCGCTCCTGGTAGCTTATTTTGAAACTACGTACGTCGCCTGGCGTTCTCTCCTGGTTTAATGTTGTAACTACTTGATCTCAAAGATAACAGGACGCGTTTTCGAAGAAAAAACTGATATTTTCTTGCTGTAAACGGCTTTAGCGGTTACTATATATATATATATATATATATATATATATATATATATATATATATATATATTAGACATGCTCCCCACACGTCATATACAGTTTTTACTGTTTTTGACAAATAAATAAATAAATAAATTCATAAAATAAGTAAAAATTTCAAAATAAATGTAATATCACATTGCCAGGGTTTGGATTTATTTTTGCAATCATCACATTGAAAAACTTCAATTAAATTAAGATCAACTTAATTACTAAAATGGTCTAAATACCATCAAAGTGTATGTAGTCATTTAATCAATAAAACATCCAGTTCTTGTGTATTCTCGTGATTGAGAGTTTCAAATGGATTCTTTGATATTTTCGTTGAAAAAATTCTCTACGGTTATCAAATAACACTTAAAAAACAATAACCCAGTAAATTGAAGGAAAAAAACGGATATTAAGTTAAATTCCATTTTCTTTTGTATTGGAGTAATTTGTGCAAGGTCATTACATTCAGTTCAGAAATAAGGCTGGTGCTTTGCGAATCTTTGGCACAATGAGGGAGATCAAGGTTGTTGTGCATCAATAGCCTTTTCTGTGCCCAACACAGCAACAGCCGTATTTGGCGCGAGCTCCTTTTATAACTTCAATGAAAACTGTTTTTAATAGTCTACCGCATGATATTTTTTTATTTGTGGAACGTTTAGGTTCGTTAAATGTCATGAAGTCAAAATATGCTAACCAAACCCACTTGGGGTGTTGTTTGGTACGTGTCTGGTGGGTTAGTTGACACTGACATGATGGTATGCTGGCACAATGTTTCCTTGAGGGTGTGGATTACTATACCAATGTCACAATGAATCTTTTTTCAATATTTTATTTACTCAAATCAATGCAAACAAGTTTATTCGAATCAACCTACTATTAGTACCTATGAGAGTCATGGTGGGCTCGAAATTGATTATTTAAATTAATCAGCTGTTCACCTCTTTTTAATAAATAATAAAATGACTTCTGTCTTTTCTTGCACATGGAGTACCCTCAATTAATTGCTTCAAGTTTCACGCTAAAGAGAAATTAAACTTGTAATAGTCTAACAAAACAAAGTTGGAGGGTTAAGCTATAAAGAAAGAAAAATAAATCTTTAAAAATAAATAAATAACTATTCAGAAAACTAAACATCACCGGTTGATCACAAAAAGCTAGTTATTTCATGTATGTTTTATTTATTTATTTATTTGTCGAAAAACAGTAAAAACTGTATATGACGTGTGGGGAAAGAAAAGTAAGTTAAGTATACGTCATCCTCATTGTAAGGGAATTGTCAGGAGATTGATTGATTGCACTAGGGAACACGATTTTTACCTCCAGGACGGTAGAGTGCGCAACTTACTCAATTTTATTACGTAGCTTACTAATATCACAATAACAACGTCATATCACGTCACAGTTTTAAATATACCGTATAATACTGTACTTGTTATTAATGCAGATACATTTAAATTGCTCCTGTAAGATATGTAGAGTCAACAAGCATAAAATCTTTTTAAAAATAAAATATTTATATATAATTGTCACCATCCCGTCACCTTGTTGGAAGCTATACGCTCGGAGAATGACAATTATATATACATATAAGGAGCGATAGTGCGCTCGTGAAAACTGTCAAAGGGTTGGTTGACTCGGTAGCTTAGTGGTCAGAGCAGCTGGGCGTAAACCCAGAAGGCCCGGGTTCGAATCACGGTCGGGCCGACCAATTCTTTGAACAAATTTAATTAATAAAATATTTGTTCAGTTCATCTATGTCACTTTCAAGAGAGACCAACAAAATTAGGCTTTCGTGTTGTTTTTATTACTTTCTGTATTAGAAGATAGCAGTCTTTATTCTCGCATCTGGAAGTCGTGCTCAATTTCGAGGACTTCTTGATCTCAGTAGGTCTTCGTGGATGTTTTGAAAACAAATCACGTGCACCTCGTACTATTTCTTATTGCGCATCAGTCATCGAAAGGATTTATTTTAGCCCCTTACCTTATTGCAAGTATCCAAGTATCCAACTGCTGCGGTGGCAGATACTGAGTCAGTCGGTGTCATGTGCAACTGCAACCGATGTTCGCGTGGAGTTCGTGTCTGGTTTGCGAGTGCCTCAAATACACTAATACATTTCAGTTCTGTGTTTTATTGTGAAGAGAAATTCGCCACATGATCTGTAGAATTGAATCGCTTCGATAAATGCAAATCTTCATTTTACATTGAAAGTGTGCGAATCAACCCGATAAATTCTGTAACATTTGTGGAAGATTTACACTCAAACTTCAAAGGAAAAATATTATGAAATTACAAAACTTGCGTATTCTTTACACTTTGGCTGTCGTGTTTGTGATCAGGACAAAACATTGGGCTGCTCATCACTGTTGTGTGACCTGTACAACGAACCTTGGGTTCTGGTCGTTGGGAAAACTCAAATCATTGTCGTTCGCTCTTCCAATGTTCTGGAGAAAACCAACAAACATTTTTATGTCTGCGTATTATTGCTCGAATATGCGTATTCCATTTTCAACTTGTTCTTACCTCTTATGAAGCTCATAAAGTTTTGAAGAAATATAACTCGAATGGAAAAATGAATGTGAATGTGAAAAATGAAATTGAATATAACTCGATGTGGAAATTAGTGTAGGATTTTGTTTATTTCAAATAATAAATATGTTTATTTCTTTTTTTTTGCGTAATAGAAACTTTTTATAATGATTTCCTAGTTCCTAGTTTCCATGATGACCTAGTTTCATCATGGAGGCATGAACAAAAAAGTTTGTTCCCTAGTGTTGTCACTGGTTCCGGGCGCGTCAACTTAGTCCTGTTAGTGTAGTGCACGTTTTTATCGGGAGGAAGCGGAGATCTTCCCCCGCTGGATAGTGAGATTCGGCGCCGAAATACCGTCGACTAGCGGGGTTTTCCTCAACCAGGTATCTCCCACCAGCGGGGCACTTCCCCTGCCGGGACAAGCTCCAAGCGCCTGTCTCCGGGGCATGTCTGATAGTGTAGTGCATGTTAGTGCAAGTGTAAGTAAGGGGTGAGTATAGGACAAGGAAGAGGAAGAAAAGATAGCGCACGGTTCATGTCCCATTTGATAGGGTACTGCTCAGCCATTCGCCTGATGTTGATGGGAGAAACCAGAGAAAAATACCGATCAGAGCAAACGGCCATTAGAAATTCTCCTCCAGACAGCGACTGAATGCGACCTAGCTGACAAGTTATTGTCGAAAATCCTGCCAATGTCGGGTCTCGAACCTAGGACCTTCCCGGTCAGAGGCAGTGCAGTGACATCAGTGGTTGCACTGTGACAGCCCTCCCGGTCGACAGGAGAGGAAAGGTTCCCTTGCGAAGGTGTTCCCCACTCTGCACCACCGTCCCAACTGGAGGGCGCACTGTTGCGAATTCTGCACTGAATGTGTAGTCGGCCTCATATGTGCCGCCCGCTTAGTGACATCTCAGGAGTTGCTGTCATCGCGCGAGAAGCCGGAGAGCTCATTGCGTTGTCATGCAGTGGGCAAAACAACCGCAGCAGTTAACTAGAAATACCGCGAAAAGGTTGGTAATTTTTTAAAATACGTCATTCTTTAAAAAACGTTATAAATAACAAGAAATGTTATTTTATCAGAATAACTGGTAGTACAGTAACTATGTTAATATTGACTACTGCATCGTGTAGCTTAGTTTTCACTATTTGAAACACAAAATTTGAAAAATAAGAACATGAAGGCTTCTCGCTTAATTTCAAACATAGAGAAGTAGATTGGTGATTGATTACTAGTGATTCAGGCCACATCAACTGCTATGGCTATATGTATCGTTAAGGTAGTGAATGTTGTTTTCTCGAGAGGTGGCGGTGATCTTCTCCGGTAGATGGTGAGATCGGCGCCATTGGCTAGAAGGGTTTTCCACAAACAGGTTTCTCCCACTAGCGGTGCACCGCTCCAGTCGGGACAAGCTCTTATCTCCCTTCCGGTCTCCCAACTTGTGTGTTAGCACTTGCGTGTTAGTACTAGTGCATGTAGTGTAAGGTTATGTAAATAAGGCGTAGGATAGGGCAAGGAATGGGAAGAAATGATCGCGCGCGGTCCGTGGCTCGCTTGTTAGAGTGATGCTCCGGCATTCGCCTGTTGTTGATCGGAGACACCACGGAAAACTACCGACCAGAGCAGCTTGCCGATAGAACTTGCCTCCAGACAGCGACAGAACGTGACTAGTGTCAAAAGTCTTGTCACCGTCGGGACTCGAACCCCAGGACCTCCCGGTCAGAGACAGCAACTGACATCAGTTGAAGCCCTGTGCACCTCTCCCTGTGCAGAATATTGAGCTATGCCTCGTGGTGAGGGTTGAATAACTTATTTTCACTTATTTTATTTTTAAAGAATTATATAAAAACATCTTATTAATGTTAGTATTGTAATCATGTAACCAGAGCGGAGTTTTGGTTTCAAATGCATTTTGTCGGTAGATTATAGACCGATCTAACCATTACCAAACTTTTACCATATTTTGCCAATGATCACTTCAGAAAGAAAAAATTCGAGTGTTGGAAATGGTGTCAGGGAAAGAGGGTAGCAAAACCAGACAATATCAGACACATATTAGAGCTGTTGGATTATGTTTCTTGGTGCGCCCTTAGTTGTTTTTTTGAGTTTACAGAGTTTTAACACCCAGTTAGTGACTGAAGATCTACTTTTAGACGACTTTGCTTACGACTTAGTCAAGGTTTTCAATGTTTTGGGTCTCTCGTAGGAAGAAATATTATGTAGTTATATATTACTATAGGACAGTGTTTGTTGTACTTTAAAATAAAATCTGTATGTGAATACATTTTCTTCTACCACATTTTTTCTCTCTACGCAACCGTCTGTTTATCTCAATTTTAGCGAAGTATTGGTTAACTGGTTTCTGCTTCCACGTCTTCAATTGTTGCGTGTCTTCCACTTCTGTGTGAAGCAGGTTGCCAATTCCAAAGTTTTAGAGGACATCTTTCTTCACCCATTCTCTCTAAGTGATATTTGCATCTTTTAATTTCAATGGTATCGATAATACTCACTTTTGATTTTCTTCTAATTTCATAGATTTTTACTTTTACAATGCAGTAAAGTTTATTCTTATTACCTCAAGATATGTCCCAAATGTCATACCCATATGTGGCTATACTCTTTACCATAGTTTTATGTGCTCTAATGCTATAAATTATCCTCTAACAATAGTTTGAATAAATACCATTCAGTACATCCTTGATTTACACATTTCGAAATGTAGGAATTATAAATTATTCTTCTATGCTCCTGCCAGGTAAAAATTAATACTTCCTCAGCAGTGTCTTTTGAGATTCTATAGACGGATATATTCCCTGCATCTTCCCTTGGCGATTTCAGCTCCTTGGATAACGGAATACTTAGAGCACGGACGTCCAATACACATTTGACTCAGAGTATTTTAAGCTTGCAAATTCACATGTATAAAATTCAGATCGCAGTCAGCAGACGGCGTAGACGACAGAGAAAGTTCAGAACGACGTTTAAACTCTGCGGATGCTCATGCATATAAGCATTTCCAACCACTTCCATTCCATCAGCGTTGCAAATGGCAAAGTACACACATTTGCTGGAGCCGTTTGTGAAACTGTGAACGTGTGTGTCCCTCGCTACGAACCATTTATAATCCATTGTGCCACACTTGACGTATAGTGCTCCAGTCCTAAATTACACGGCAATTTGAGTAGCAACTGTTTGTGCCGGATCCCGCAGAACTGTATTACGACCTCCCACGTTAGACACAAGTGTTCCTACGTATTATTCAGCGATTGTTGAATATGATGGCAATGGTGATGCGATGAAACGATTCAATTCAAGGTTATTAGAGGCTATCATCTGTTTTCTCTTGTGCTTGCAAAGCTGTGTCCATGTTGAGAGATTACGGAACCTTTGAATATCAACTGAACTGAACTTATCTGCTAGTCTCTAAGGCAAATGCTATATCTATAGATTGCTACCCCTATTAATAGATATCTGCTATTAATTCGAAATTTAACAGAAATAATTTACTAGGTTATTTGATTGAATAAAAATCAACTCTTAAAATGTATTTTTTACTTGGCTTTACAGTTTATTCCATTACTTGAAGATGTAAATATACAAAGGACTACATTATACATTACAAATAATGTACTACTAATTATTTATTAAAGGGACATATAGGTTTAGCATTTGTAATTGTGCACATTGCTTGAAAATAAAACTTTGTAAATGTATACAAGTTTTTACTGCATGAATTTAAGTTCTTTGTGCATCTTACGATTAAATAAAATTGTTGTAATGAAAATGAAGAAAAAATGAAATGAAATTAAAAAAACACAAAGGTGAAATTTAGTATTTCTTTTAGAAAATCATCTTTTGCAAAGACGTTAAACGACTAACTTCGCAGGAAAATGTTGCATTTTAACAGAACAGTGTTTCCAGGGAGTAACTTTTTTCTAAGAAGAGGTGAATCAGGAGAATTTTCTGACACCATCCTCCTGACCAGGAGTCTCGTTTAGAGGGCAATGGAAGTGACGAAGTGAGAAGCGGGTGAGTGACAGTGCACCAGGGGAGAAATGACACATGTTAGATGTAGCATGCACACAGGAGTACACATGGGCGGTGGTAGCAGAGGTAGGACATGGCAGGAGGAGATTGACCACTGTGCGGAGACGACGTGGCCCGTAACACTGATGATACGACAGCAGCGGAATCAAGAGTATAAGGGGTTCCACTCATTCGGCATTCGGCAAGTAGCAAGCGACCGCTCGCCGGATCGCGAGTAGGCAGGGCTGCTTGCTTTTTGCCGTGTAGTCCAACACTCGCTACCGGCCCTAACCGCTAAGAGTTGGTCTTTTGGATACAGAGAAATAAAACATTTCTCTGAACCATCTCAGGCTGATCGGGATTGGGCGAGCCGTCACTTGCTATTCGCCGAAATTTGGAGCCGCCTTAATTGAAGTAGCGGGGCGGCAAGACTCTGAGGGCAATGGGACGACAGAGCTGGAGGGACAACATAGTCATTCAGAGCGGTGAAGCCGGTGGCGGTGAAGCCGGTGGCGGTGAAGCCGGTGGCGGTGAAGAGGATGGAGACGTTGGCGATAGAAGCAAAGGCGGAAGGTGCGGTTGTGCCGGTGGGCGGTGTGCAGTGGAACAGTGGGTGCCGGAGATGAGATGACTGAGGAGGCGGTGGTGCTAGAATTGGCGTGATTGACTTCAGTGTCAGTGGTAATGGAGGATCCGAAGACATTTGAGAGGCGAATGCCGGAGCAGATCCCTAATAAACGGGCCACAGACCGTGCGCGCGATCTTCCTTCCTCTTTCTCGTCCTATCGTCACCCCTTACGAACACACACACACGAGTACATGCACTACACTAAAACACATGCCGGGAGACGGGTTGGGGGCTTAGAGCTTCCCCCGGCTGGGACGATGTCCCGGCCGTGAGAGGACACCTGATTGGGAAAAACTCTGCAAGCTGTAGTAGGTCGCCGCCAGATCTCCGCCATCTCCCACGTTAAAAAAAATGCTCTACGCATTAGAAACTGATGACTATGTAATGGATTTTAGGGTGCGCCCCTTCTCAAACATTTAGCTGTTTTCATACAAATAGTTTAATGTATGTAATGGTGGGATGAAATGAAAGCAAAACAATTACAATTTGCTTTTCGTTAGATGACTACATTTGCCCCCTTTTGCATCTTTCTTTTATGCTTCAGCACCTTTTACTCCATTCTTTTCTGCATTTTTAGATGATTAGGCGGAAAAATGTATTTTTTTCTTTTCTGAATAGCTTTTTAAAATCTCATTTAAACAGTAGTCAGCAGTATTAAGTAAATATTAAAATATATTTTATGTAAATCACCAGTAATTTATATTCCTGCAACAAAGGTCAATATGCAGCTATAAAAGTCACATTTAAATTTCAACAGTATTCTTGCAACAGTTTAACCCTTTCCCGCTGGATTTAAAGTGCTGCCCAGCCAGGCAAATGAAGACATTTAAATGATTGTGCAGAAATGCAATTGTCTGTGACCCGAGGAAAATGCCCTTGCCATAATGTTGCCATCAATACTAAAAGAGCAATGACTTGGGGGATTTGGGAGGAAAGGAGAGGGGAGTCAGGGGAAGTTGCTTATGTCCGCAAGAACACTACGCTCTACGACGCGATCCGCGGTACTATAAACCACTTACTACGGACTGTACGAAGAAGAACAATTTAGTTCAAAATAATACGCATACTCTAAAAACTGAGTTCGGAAAACTGTTGTAAACCTTATTGTGCGATAATTTCTAACTCTGCCCCTCAAGCCTCTATGATCACGATCGGAATATCACACGACAAATCGCATCTTTCTCCCTCGTACCGCTAGAAGTCGCATGATCGCAAGCACTGCTGGCATGCTGCAAGCCTGGCGGTACGACTGAGAACATCGCGAAATACCGTGACATATTCCGTCGAGAGGACGGGCCTTGAGGGGCAAAGTTAGAAAACTCGCAGTGTAATATAGTTGTTATCAGGCGGCGGGCGCGTCCGGAACGACATAGGTGGCGCGGTCAACGGGCCCGGTGGCGGCGGCGTTGGGCGGAGGGACGGGGGCTGCGTGATGGCGTTGCCGGTGGCAGAGGCGGAGGGGGTTCAAGCGCCATGTGCGGCGCGAGCGGCATTTGTGGCGGCGGTGGCGGCGACGGCCGAGGGCGCCGCGGAGACGCGCACGCGACGAGGTGCGGGGGTGGAGGTGGAGGAGACGACGGGGAAGAGGTGCGGGGGTGGAGGTGGAGGGGACGACGGGGAAGAGGTGCGGGGGTGGAGGTGGAGGGGACGACGGGGAAGAGGTGCGGGGGTGGAGGTGGAGGGGACGACGGGGAAGAGGTGCGGGGGTGGAGGTGGAGGGGACGACGGGGAAGAGGTGCGGGGGTGGAGGTGGAGGGGACGACGGGGAAGAGGTGCGGGGGTGGAGGTGGAGGGGACGACGGGGAAGAGGAGGGAGGGGGGATATCGGGCGATGATTTAGGCGCAGCAGGATAAACACGCGTGCGGCGGCCGCGTGAAGCACCTTGATATACTGCGCCTCCGCGCGGAGCTTGGGATTTACGAGGCAGCACGTCCCCTCCTCTCTCTCTCTCCTCTCTCGTCTCCCTCTCTCTCGTTCCGCCTCTCTCGCTCGTGCCACATGCACGCCCACGCGTCATTCCTGCGCACCTCTCTTAGCACGACGCTCTTCTTGCAATGGCACTCCCCACTCTTTCGCGGTTGCCACGCCTCTTTTTCCTCTCTTGTCGAACGAAACGTCATTCTTTCCGAAAAATGGGAATATCAATGAAAGTTACACTAACTGTATATGGTTGTCTGTAATGTTTGACGAAAATACATTGTGATTTTGTGTAATGTATATTGTAATAAGGTTGGTAAAAAAGCGGCCAAAGAAGACATTCTGTTGTATGAAATACACAAGGCGGGACACTTGAATTATACATGATTTTAGTCTTTTTTCCCTCCTGCAGACCTTGTGGGGTGACGACATTATTTAAAGATTAAGCTTTCTTCAGACTCCAATGAGATTTTAACCACTTGTGTATCTGAGGGTTTCATAATTTGTATGGAACCTTAGAACCCTATTTCACGAACTCTTGTAAGGGATGGGAATTCAATTTTAAAAAATTGACCTGCTTCCCAACCTTTTACATGAGCACTCATTTCTCTCTGTAGGTGGTAATCTTGGGCTACAAGCAATAGATTTCTAACTGTAATAGCCTTCCCTTTATGATATTACCCCTGGAGACTGTGAAATAAGGTTCGAAGTCTATTTATTGTATTGCCTTGTGGAAATTTTCGCAGAAAACAAGAGAACCTTTAGTGAGGACACAAAGAGAGAGTATTCAGGATACGAAAACCACAGGAAAACGTTTTCAATGAAAAGGTATTATGTCATTTTCTGTTAACAAGAAAAACATGACTTAAACATTAAAGGGAATTACTACTGAGAACAGTAGGGCAAAACTTTTGATGACCACAAAATGAAAAACAAGAAGTGTGAATTTAATAACAGAACTTTCAGATAAAGAAAATGCACTAATAAATGACCTAAATAAAAAATAGCGACTCAGGCAACACAAGTAATGCATTTTCTTTCGTTTCTTACATTATATGAAAAACTCATGTGAAAATACGAATGAAAAATAATCATTGCGCTAAAAAGCTGTTAAATTGCCAAATTTGAGTGTCAAGCCGACACCAGTACTCTATGCGTCCACCCGTGATATTAAGCCGAGTATTCAAGAAATCACCGAGACCTCCTTTGTGCTCTGCTTTGGTGAATATGTAAGTTCCATTTCAGTTAGGAGCGTGTGATATTTTTGAAAATTGCTTCGCTTTGATGTTTCACACGACTGATGATTTTCCCGGAATCAATAACGTAATTTTGCGAAAACAGTCTTGCTCTTGACATGTTGATATGGAAACGCGTTAGTCTTTCCGAGAAGAGGAGCGTGTTCGCGAAGCCGGTCGCGGAGGGTGAGGTGGGGGCCCGCGAGCAGTCACGTGACGTGCTTCATCAGCTCGGCGACCTTTTGTGCCCCGCTGCGCGTCCCATTTTCCTGCCCCATGTCGCCGCTCCTCCGGGCGCCGCTCCTTTACCTTGCGCTGCGCCCCGCGGCGGGGACATGGCAGATCAAGCGTCGCGGCCCCGCCGAGCGGACGGCTGCAGACAAAAGAGAGACGCACGCCCTCCCTCCCGCCCGGTCCCCGGGCCGCCCGCCCACCCTCCCGCCTGGTCGTCAGCCCAGCAACCCAACTACCTCTCCACACCCACCCCACTCTTCTGCCCGCCACTCTCCCGCCCGCCCACTCTCCCGCCCGCCTACTCTCCCGCCCGCCCAAACACCCACCCGCCCACTCTTCCGCCTGCCCACCAGCCAACTCTCTCGCCCGGCCGCCCAACCAATCTCCCACCCGCCCACCAGACCACCTCCACAAACCCCTACCCCTCACCCCCCACCCTCTCACTCTCTCTCGCGTTCGTTCACTCTCCCACCCGCTTGCCCGCCCAACCACACTCCCGCCAGTCCTCCAGCCCTCCCGCACCCTCATCCACCCGCTCTCTCACCCGTCTGCCCGCTCTCTTGCCCGTCCGCTCTCTCTCTTGTGCGCTCTCGCGCTCGCCCGCTCTCTCACTCGCCCGCTCTTTCACCTGTTCACTCCCGCGTGCCCATTCGCTCACTCGTAGAGATACACTATACGTGCATCAAAATCATTCATTTTTCTGTTAATTTGACGAATGTGATTTATAAATACCCGTGCGACACAGATTACTTCACGTAGTTTAGTATATAACATTACTCTCTCTCATTCAGCATCAAACAAACATACACTCACGAAGATGTGAAAATCCCGGACTGTGCAATCTCAGAGCAATCTCATCCTTTCATCAACGGATGGAAAATCAGAAACATGATCAAGTTATCAGTAAGTCTAGGGAATAAATGCTCCTCAGAGCACTGAAACTCTGAACATATTAGAAAAATGTCATCACTCTGTACATTTGTGCCGTCGCTAATCTAAATATAATTAATAAATACATTCCGCTTAGTAGTTTTCGTTTTCGTTTAGGTGGAATTAATTCCGGGAAAAGGACTTCTTTAGAATTCCTTTCGGAATTCCAATGTATATATTCTCTACTTTTCCAATCTAAGTCTTCCAGAGGCTATGTTTTCACTCATGGCTTCACAATATCCTTCTCTGAAAGCTCCAGGGAGGTGTCTGTGAATCTGTGCGTCGCGTATTGCAAAGAGAGCGGAGTTTGAGAACCGTTTCTGATAACCACGAAAACCCTGCTTTTGCTACCAGCACGAAATCTCAAACGGCACGCAGAGAGGTTGTCTCCGTGTGTGCCGTATGGGCCGCGTGGGCGGGTGGGGCATTTGGGGGTGGGGACATGGCAAGGTGAGGCAAGGCCTGAGAAAGGTCGGGAACAGAACTTTCTCAAACACGGCTCCAATTTTTTCCTCGTATAACAAAGGGCGGTAAAAATTGGTGCTGGTTTAATTTTTGAGGAACTTTTGAAGATTTTTTTAAAATTGCAAAACATTAACATTGCAAGGATACAATATGAAAGAAGGAGATTCTTGATTGAAATTAAATCTGTTTACGAAAATCAGATCTTTAAAAAACGTAATTTCTTGAGTCACCCGCAACACCATAGTGTGGGTTAGTAATTAATGTGACTGGATAACCATCCAGTGGAGTTAAGCTATCTAATTATCAAAGAGAAGCTTAAAAGGTGTTTTTATGAGCACGGTTATTATTTATATTTTATGAGATTTTTAATGCTACAATTTTTATAATTACTATAATTTACTACCGTAAGGAAGCTGGCATTGCTCGGGCATTTATGTATCACAATCAACCATTTGATTGCTACCTACATGGCGTTTCACTGGTTTTGCGCAAAGCTTCACACAAACATAAATAACTGCAATTCCTTAGCGTGTTTAGATGATAAACGTTAAGTATAATAAAATGTACTTTTTATTGAAGATTTTCTCGCAAAATGCATATACATAATAGAGAAAGTATTGCGGTACTGAGGGAAACATGTCAATTTTTTGTCAGGAATAAAGAGAAAAAATGTGCATCTGATCATTCTTTTTATAAATAAAAACGGCTGCCAAACGACAATCATATATACACACAAATAAGACAATGAATAACCAATAACTTCAAGATAAACTTGTACAAGGGTAACCATGGGAAAGAACGGTCGTGAGAGAGATGGAAAATGAAGGATGAGGCGTTTTATTAAATGTGATACACGATGTTGTGAGAAGTCAACCACTTGATGAAAGAATCCCGAATTGCCAGCCACGCCTTTCACGAGATTTGAACCCGGCGGTTTCGGCTCCACGTACGCGAACGATACTTCAAAGTGCTGTGTTAGCGAGGAGTGCAAGCAGGTTTAATTGAATTGTTCCTTTCGCACTGAAAGCGCAGTTGCCGACGACCTTCGTGAGCGACATGCTGTCTCGGCGAAGTTCGCGGAAGAGTAATGAGAGGAAATGACGTCAAAAAGCCTCATAAACAGGTAGTCATATATCACGCGAGGCAGACGAGGACACGCCTTCGTTAGCTGGAAAACGTTTAGACTGCGCTTCAAACGGGAAGCGCGGAGGCTAAAAGGCCTGCGATTCGCCGTTAATTCTCAAGTAATCCCCTTTTCAATCTTTCGCGTGGTGACGTGTTTGGTGAGAGGTGTTTGACAGCCGCTGTTCCTTGCGGATGAAATCAAGACGCCGGCTATTTGTTCACCCGCCATTACTTGTGTGTGGTTTTGACACGCGCTTACTCCAGTATTGGAGGCATAGCAGCCTCCAATACTCAGCATTTGTATTATTTACGGATACATTGGCAGTAGCATTTCTAAAGGGCGGATCGGGCTGACGTGGACCAGGACATCAACTGTTACTACAGTGTCTCTGACCGGGAGGTCCTAGGGGTTGAGTCCGGCAATAGTAAGATTTTAGACTCTAGCTACATGGTTAGGCCCATTTAAGCTACTGTCTGGATATTTCTCGCGGTCAGTTTCTCTGATCGGGAGCTTTCCGTGGTGTCTCTGATCAACACCAGGCGAATGCCGGAACAGTATCCTAACCAAGGGGCCATGGACAGTGCAAAGGAGTTACGGTAATACGGACATTTATAATACTCGGATAACACGAACTTTTATAACACGAACTCGGATTATTGCGGTCCCTTGGAATTCGTGATATTGAGGGTTTACTAAATCAACAAATCATTAAAGAAAATAAATTCGCTTTGATTGGAAGTTTTCCGAGGTTAGTCTCATCAATACCAGGTGAATGCCGGAGCAGTACCCTGGACCGCGCGCGATCTTCCCTTTCTCCTCTGATGATCACCCCTTACACATGCCTACACTTCCACGCACTACCACACATGTCGGGAAACAATTAGGGAGCATTGAGCTTGTTCCGTGAGGTGCTGCCTCGCTGGTTTTATTTATTTATTTATTTATTTGTCAAAAAACAGTGAAAACTGTATATGACGTATGGGGAAAGAGATTTATCTGCGCACATTTTCATGAGGGCCAGAATTTAAAAAAAACAAACAAAAAAAACAAAAAAAAAACAAAAAAAACAACGAAAAAATGAATTTAGAAAATGATTATTTTAGAAAAATTGAAATATTTGAAAAATGTTTGTTCCCGAGTTATAGAAAATCAATTTCAACGGTAAATGAACTACAATCAAAAGGAGTGCTCAACAAAACGTGCGCACAGTCAAGCTACATCGTGCAGAAGCAAAGCAAGGGGCCATCTCAGCATTTGCTCAAGGGATCAGGGAAACTGGACAAAAACCTGATCGAGATGGGGGTCATTGACCCGGAAGCTGAAGTACATTACTTGGTTAGAGATATCTGAACGAGAAAAACCCCGCAAGTCGACGTGTGGTGTGAATCTCACCATACATCGGAGGAAGAACACCGTCACGTCCCTTTAAAATATGTACTACACTTACTGGACTAATGGCCATTGCAGTTCACGCTCCCGGAAACATTAAATCGTCAAATTGTTTGTTCGCGAACCCCATCTTCCGAGCGCTTCGAGGCTGTTCGACCGCGCTGTGGCTGGTCAAGTCGGGGCTTGATTTACGACTTTTCTTCGTCGCGAAGTAGGTGTGCATTTTCTTAGAGCAATCAGCCGCCCTCGCAAGGCGTTTTTCACTGGTGTTTGGCAACTCAACGCAATACTTAAATATACGGAAGGGGAGATAACAAAATGTGGGACGTTCCATGATGTCGGAGCCTGAGTGCATTATTCTGTAACGCACCACGCCGGCAACAAATTAAAAGAGATTTATATAGTGCTAGAGACACGTTTAAATGACATATTTCGTGCACGTTCCGGTTCAGACTCAGTGATATAATGTGTTCAAGATATATTCATAGCATTGTTTTGTTTTTAACTTTCAATGCAATATGAATTCATTTTCATGTGTCAAAGTAAGATAAGGATGCTCCAGAAGCAAGTTTTACAAAATGAAATTTGACTGGCGTATTCATCGATCTCGTCGTCATCAGTCTCGCTCTAAAAACATCTCATAATTTTACAATTATTATTTCGTACTGCAATAAGGAAGTTTCCTCCACCATAACGCAAATAATTTTAGTTGGATATTCAGATTACGGTATAGTTCTATACCAAAAACACTTCTTCTCGTTTTATGTATTGTGAGTTTTACATTTCAGATTGCGTGAAAGTGTATGAGAGTAATTTCTGGCTTCTCCGATTCTGCGAAGTTATTTCAGATCATTTTCGAGAATAAAAGAGCAATCAATATCACAACTGCAAAGATTACTCTGACCTTCAACAAGAAGAAGTACTTGAGATAATCATCAGCAAAGTTATAACAGCTGTCACAAGCTTAAAGAACAACAGGAGACCATCTGATAATGGGATTATTTATAAACTATCAAAACACAGCACTCCAGAAATGATAATGGCCCAGACCTTTTCAGTAAAATACTCACTTTTGGAAAACACCCGAACCAATTACAACGAATACAATTGTCTTACTTGATAACAAAGTGTCAAGAGATTTCATTAACAATTTGAGAGCAACAAGTCTAAAGTCCAAATTTTATACGAAAATTAGATGAACAACAATCATCAGAGTAGACAAGATTCAGAGCAGGATTTAGTTCGGTAATTCAACTACAGACAATCAGCTCGTAGAGAAAACGAAAGAATATAACATGGAATAATACAGCTTTTAAAGGTTATTGAAATGTAAAGCATTTAATCCTATCAACATTTGAATCCTGGAGAGGTCAAGGAATTCCAAAAAAGAATGCGAGCGAAAATTTACGTAGATCTATAAAAGTACACACGGACATAAGAGATGTTTTTACAACCAGACGATGAGGCAGACAGCGAGACTCAATTTCCCTCTAACATTTTATAAGCCTGTTTCAAGAAATATTCAGACTACCAGATTGTCATAAAACGCTGGCGTATTTAATAAACGTAAGGAAATTAACTAATATCCGTTTTGCAGATTACAGTGTTATTCGTGCAACCTACAACAAATTGCAAACAAATGCCTAAAAAAATCCACAGACACTTCACAAACTATGTATTAGATAATCTAACATTACCGCCAAGGAATTTATTGAATAGAATGAACGATTTACTACATTAAATCGTATTCCTTGCAGCTAATCATCGTAATTCTGACCCTATTACGATTTGTTTACTCACCACGCATGCTTTTGGCCTGTAACTGTTCTCTCGCAAATACCAGTAACCGCGCTTTAGCAGATAACTCCAATAGTCCACATCGTTTCGTCTACAAAACGCAGATATGCAATTCCGACATTGCCTCTGACGGTGGTTGTGAACTGAAATGTAAAAATAACACGCGCAACGACAACCGGGGTTCTTGTTGTGCAGTGCATTTCATTCATTGAATCGATTGAGAATGCACAGTGCATTCCAGATTGCGGACGCACACCAGCAGAAACTTTAGTTGTGTGGGAATATCGTTCCGTTTCGAATATGTGGACTTATCGTTCCGCATTTACCAGAATTTGTATCATTATGTGTTTTCTTGATAAGACATGTTTGAGTACTGGATCACCTCTAGAATTTGGCCAAAGGTTCTACAAATATATGGAATAACCTACAATATAAATACTACATGAAATACAATTTTGGCGGAAAGTAGATTGATTTTTGGAAAATATTAGGTATAAATTATTTAATTTAAAGATTTGGGATGCAACTCAATAACGATCGTCTGCTTGGTGAAATGTCGAAATTCATGAATTCATGCATCCACTCCACACCATATACCATATACCTGTTATACTATTTACCAGACATTAATACATTTATGGATTACTAAATACATATGATTGTAATTAAGGGGAGACAAAGCAAAAGTATGCATTTTTGACATTTTTGGAGTTTTGACGTTTTCCATTTAGTTTTCCAAATAAAATGTATTGTTATGAAATGCACACTTTCAATATATTTTTGTTATGTTATCCTTTCATTTGCATATGCCAAAATGGCAGTCAGTGTAGTTACAAGTTCCTCACTTATACCTTTTGAACTAATTTATCTAGAAGGCTCTACTATTCATTAAATTGTAAAGAAATGTTCATTCTTTAATTTGGCTAGCTCTGCAAAAATGTATCTTCTGTGAACATGTATGAGGTAAATGTGTATTTTTACTTGTTGTACATAGGATTAACTTAGACACCGATTTCTGAAAAATGGCGTATTTGAACTCATTTGTCCCATTACCTCTGAGACTACTCAAGTGATAATTTTCAATTTTCTGTTGGTCAATTAAGTAATAAGTCATTAGTCCCGTAAGTATAGCGCATGTTTTATCACGGGTGACGGTGTGCTTCCCCGGCTGGATGATGAGATTCGGTGCTGGCCTACACGTTGTCCAGCGGGATTTTCCCCTTCGAGGAATGTCGCACCAGCGAGGCACCGTCCCGGGCGCGACACGTTTTAAATTCCCGACATCTTCATCATCATCGCTCCACGGTCTGAGGCGAACGGGCGCAAACTATCTTGGTTTAATCCGTCATGAATGAGACCTCGACACGCTTTATCTAAACCTGCTTTGCCAGGAAATTCTAAAAAATAAACTATTTATGTGACAAATAATTTAGCTCAGTGCTTTCGAACATGAATTCTCCTATTTATTTTTACTTGGATTTGAGCAAAATGAACAATGCTGAAGTACAAATTGGTCCAGGTGAATAGTAGCAACTGATGAAGAGATACATGTTACATTATAGTTTCTTGATGTTTTGGGACGCTTATGGACTATTTTAGACCTAAACATTTGAAGGAACGCCTTGATCACAATTTCGAGGCTATAAACGAAACCTTTCTTTAATCAAACATTACATTCAAACAATTAGAAAATATGGGATCAGTCCCAAGGGCAAAATTTCCATTGAGTAATTTTTATTGTAATAGTTGTTAATACTAAATTGTTAAGCCCTCTAATTTAGTTCTTTTTCCTTCCACAATTGTTCTTTTAAAACTTTCTGACGAAAATATACTTCAATAAAAAAACATAAAGTAATAATAATATAATAATAATAGTAGTAATAATTATAATACTCATAATAATAATGTTGACAAATGTAATGTTGACAAATAATAATGTTGACAAATTTAGGAAATGCAGCACCAGTGGTGAAACAATAGAACATATAATGGCCGGCTGTACTGCACATGCCGACAGCGCGTACTTGGGCAGACACAACTAAGATTGCTAAGATTGTCCATCAATAATTGGCTCTCAAGTAAGGATTGTTAAATAGTGGAGCTTCACCGTATTATAAATACAACCCAGCACCTGTAATGGAAGCAAATAATACCATAATTTATTGAGACAGACCCATATTTACAGATAAAACTGTGGCTTTACAGATAAAACTGACCTGATATAGTTTTGATTGACAGGAATAAGAAAGAAACTACACTTGTTGATATTGCCGTACCATTGACACACAATATAAAGAAAACAGAGACCGAGAAAATTACTAAGTATGAAGATATTGCTTTGGGAATAAAACAAATGTGGAAACTACAGAGTGTAACAACATATCCACTTGTTATTTCGGCAGAAGGTGTAGTCTCAAAAAAATTCAGGAAAAATCTAAAACAAATGGGATTATCTCAATGGATTCTAAGCTACGGACAGAAAGCAGTGATCCTGCAGACATGTCATATAGTTCGCAAGTTCTTGAACTAACACAAATGAGGCTCCCATATTGGTCTTGGGGTCAGAGTGAAATCTCTCTCCTCAGTGACTGAGCTCTTTCCTATTCGTGGTAGGATTGGGCAAATTGACAACAGCACAAGCTGCTGAGGATCACAAGATAATAATGATAATAATAATAATAATAATAATAATAATAAATAATTATTTTTACTGTAACAAACAATTTTACTAAATGTAACACAGACCAAAACAATTATAAATTATATAATTACAATTATACAAATTACATAATAAAGAAATAATGAACTATATATATGGTTATTTCTTTCTTTAACCAGCAGTTAACAATTTTTGTTTTCAGGTGATTCGGGAGTAAGCTCGATCTTCCATATGTAAAACCGTCCTGATCTTCATCCCAATTTGCTTTAAATAAACTATGGGAACACTTTTCTAGATGTTCGTACAAATGCATTCCTTATATTTCTCTAGTTGGTTCGTCCTTTGGTGCTTCTTGCAGCGCATCTAAAAGTCATCCCCTGAGTTACCGTAACACAAAAAACGAACATACTTAAAACATTGTTTATGACTCCTTCATTTCCATTTTTCAATCGAAACTCTCCTAATGGAATTATATCCAAAAATAGTTTCAATATAAGTTGTTCAACTAATTTGCAATACACATGACGTTTGTCAATTCTCAGTTCAGTGAAAATGTAACTTTGCTCCACCAAGTACTACAAATGATATCCAGTATTTGCGAGACTTAACTGTAAACTCATGCGTTCACCATCATTTCGAAGATCGTTCTCATCGATTTCACCTTCCAGTTCGTACTAATTGCGCCCGAATACCTCTGCGCAAATAATTTTTGTGTACACTGCGTTTCATGAGTTACTAGTTCTCTCTCAGTTTCTCCTCTGTGTAGTGTTGTCCATAAAAAAGAACATTGATCAGTGAACCGCTTTCACTAAATGTCGTTCAGTAGTATTTTCTTTTTTATTTAAGGGGGTAGATACAGTTAAAACATAATATTTCACAAATTTAAAATTTTTCTTCGATCCAAAACTGTTAATCCTTTCTTTCCCAATCTTTGGAAGTGTAACACATACTGTTATTCCAAAAATTGATCTATCAAACAAAAATTCAGTTTTTAAATATGTTAATTTGCCATACAAAATGGCGGCTGCAAAATGTGGAGGCACTTACTGTTTTAATGATTAATAACATTATTTTCAAAATTTTGCTAAACTTCTTATTTACATCAGTAGCAATATACTTGTTCTACAATTTGTAATAAAAATAGCAATGAATATAAACGAATTTGAATTGTTTGTTTTGTTTTATTTCTGACAGACGCAATTTTATATATTTTTCACCTATAATTAATTGATTACTTCTGAAATGGGTAATGGGTCAATGACCCCCATCTCGATCAGGTTTTTGTCCAGTTTCCCTGATCCATAGAGCAAATGCTGAGATGGCCCCTTGTTTTGCTTCTGGACGTAAATGTAGCTTCACTGTGCGCACGTTTTGTTGAGCACTCCTTTTGCTTGTAGTTCATTTACAGTTGAAATTGATTTTCTATAACTCGGGAAAAAACATTTTTCAAATATCTTTATTTTTCTAAAATAATTATTTTCTAAATTAATTTTTTCGTTTTTTTTTTTTTAAATAAAATTCTGGCCCTCAAGAAAATGTGCGCAGATAAATTTCTTTCCCCACACGTCATATACAGTTTTTACTGTTTTTTTGACTAAATAAATAAATAAATAAATAAATAAAATGAGAAGAGTGACTATGTTGACAATAGTTGAATCTTTAGCTGTGGGTAGCTGTAAGAGATCCTGAAAATTTGAGAGAGATAACATTCGAAAAAAGTTATTTGTAAAACCAATATAAAAATATACTTTTCCAGATAATTAAGTTTGAAGATTTAGTAACATGCATAAATGTGCTAGGAATAATTTAAACCCTCATAACTTCTAAACTAAAATAGGTATAAATATACTTTTCTCACTGAAATTAAGATCAAAAAATACCCTTTTCAAACAAATAAAAAACGAAAATTCGCTTTTTTAACCCAGATAACTGTAGCTACCCCCTTAATAATTAATGTATTTTTTCTGTGTAATTCATGCTTAAATCATCACAATACGAAAACATTATTTTATCAATATTGCAAAACATTGTTTCCGGCTCATTATTTTTCATTCTTTTAAACTTTTGTTCCATCAGCATATTTTTATTCTGACTAAAAAATCTTTCACAGTAATTTTAAAATTTAAGAGTACTTCAAATGTCTTATAATTTATAACAAATTTCTTAAAATTTATCCTGGGTTTTACTTTTACAAATACATATTTATAAGGTCTGAAAAGATTTTGCGTTCCAGGCGAAATATTATCTTTTTTAAAACATCTTTACCTTTCCCTTTATTTGCTCAAATTCTGTTCATCCCAAGCTTAATCACATTCTCCCTAATGTTGACATGATAAGATCAACAAATCTTTAATTCGAGTAATTTTTGAACATTTTTGAACTCCTAAGAAACAGTTACTTTGAACTTTGTAAGAGCACATTTGTCTGATAGAGTTGTCTCCCTTGTCTTTTTGGTACAAGGGAGAAAAACTTCATTTTACCCACTTTCAAATACTATACCTTATTTTATCCCTCTATGTGAATCAAAGCGAAAAAAAATTAATCAAATATTCAAATATTGTGTTCTAAAACAGAACAAATGTATCATTTGGCCAAAAATATTCTTGCCATTGAAATAAATTGACATATGATATCATGCGGCAGTGAGATAAAGATAAGTTACGCCAAAGAAAAACATTTTTTCCGTATTTCAGAGAATAAATACATGATGCCATGATTGCCAGTAAATAATGGTACCTAGCGTATATGTAATGAATGAAAATTAGTTTTTAATATTATAACTAAAAATATTCATTTAAAATAGCTAGTTTGAGAATTTGGACTTCTAGTAAGTCAACAAAGTTGAATAATTTGTGAGAATAATTTTGAAAAAAGTATTTTTTCACTGTTCCGACACAAAGAGTATTAATGGAAAAAGGTTGCTGATGGCCATTATAGTTACAAAGTCACCTAAAATAAAGAAAAAAAAGTATTTATCGAAATGATGTATTTTAAAAATATTTTGTAGACAATGTAACAGTTTCGATAAGCCTATCATTGTGCATTTTCCCTAGGAACACGTAGTATACAATTTTTAATCACTCCCATTATTGTGTACTGGGATATGGAAATGTTTTGTAACTATATCTAATTTTCTAACGGTCTGGGGATCATAAATGATCATTTCACTACGTAAATTCAAGTGTTTCTAATTTATACGCGAGTTAAGTCTTCGCTTGATTTCGCTAATCCATTCAATGGCCATCGGATTTTCCATTACTAAAACCGTAGGCGATAACAGGACTAATCGAATGGAATGGAAATGCCTAGTACGTAGCAGAACCCTGACGGGGTTAATGTGCACTTATGGATTATTGACGAATATCGTTTAGTCGGCTTGAATTTGCCCCAATTTCACGAATTGATGTATTTCTGATCTCTAACACTGCCATGGCTGATGTCTGCTGAATTGATACTCTACCACTGGCGTAAATTTGATGAATGCTACAAAAATTACTAGAAATTACTAGTTTACTACAAATCTAAATATTTTAAAATTGAAAATACTTGAATAGCAGCACTTAAACTAAATATTGAAAGTTCTCTGAGTGAATTATTCAGACACTGAAAATTCGAGTTATTTGATTTATCCAACGTTTATTAGACAGAGCAATTGAAGAGCATTGTTCTAGATAGCACTATTCCATATCAAATTCATTCTGACAAATAAGAGGACAAAAGTTTTCGTTCGACGTTTCTCCTTTTCTTTCGAGTAAAGAAGAAATATGCAGCATCATTTGCCGCAACAGCACCACAATAATCGATATGACGAGAATGTTAGTATTACTTTTGTGGAAAATGGACATTGGACTATCTATTACCAAGTCCTCCGATTGTTTTCTGTGTTCAAATTTCTATTCAAGCGAATGCTACTAAACTACGAGAAATTTTAATTTTTCATTTGGATAACTTGAATACGTTTGTGGGTTTGAACTAACTGTTCCAAGAATGCAACACAAAGATGAAATCCTAAATGAGGCAAAAATCTTCAATATCTTCAAATTCTTCAAAATGAACTAGTCTATTTTTTTTCAAATTTTGAAAAGAAATACATTTTCAGGAAGTACATTGCAAGGATGTCGACGGAAACATTTTCCATTCTTTCATAAATGGATATTATTTTCTCTTCTCATTTAGTTGCTTTATATTATTTTCCTACCGTGTAATGGATGCATCATTAAAATACATGGACCAGTGCAGTGCGACCTCAGTTGCAAACTGACACATTTATTATTTACGGTTAAACATTTTGAAAAATTTGTTTTTAAAGATGATTCTTAAATAATGTGAGATGGGAATAATCATCCACAACAATCAGTTAAAATATTTATTACAACAAGCCCGAAGTTAACATTCGGGAAACACTTTTCGCATCTTCAGTGGATGTCTAACACGGAGAAGGATATATTGAAGCGGGCCTGGGATTTATCCCTCACAAATTTTAATAATATCAGTATTTCTGTACTTATTGCCCTTCTTTGGCCCACATTAGTCATGTCACTGAAACGGGTCTTGGGTTTTTCTCATTTATAAAAAAAAATAAATACTCATGTTATTCATTAAATTCGCCTCTACATTAGGCGTGACAGATAAATATTCTTAGCTTTCTTATTATTTCATAATCAGCATGAGCACGTGACGTAAAACCCTAAACCGTTTGCAGAAATTTGTAAGGTCGTGGGGTGCAAAGCCGCCTCAACAGGTTACGCTATTTATCATTTATTGCAGGATATTCGTATGTAGTATGCCCCCTTCCCGACTTCTCACATGAACAAGAAATAAAAGCGAAAATCTTCAAATATCAAAGCCACCATCAATAGGTGCATTGGGGTTTATTCATAAAATTTACATGCCGTCGTGGCCGACTCTCCCTGCTAAGATAACACATGCAATATGAATTCCTTTGAAAAACATGAAAACAAACAATAACACAAAACAAATATTTACGTCATACTCACTCTTAACATTCAGAAATACTCATTTTTAGAAGCGTGCATTTTCTTTTGTCATGGCGATGCTACATTTACATTAAAAATGATATTTCTTTCTTTTCTCAAAAACATAACTTGGTTTTCTTACAAGAGTTTATGACGACAGTCAATCAAAAATCAGAATTAAATTCGAAGTCTCCCTTTTCGAAGTCTCGGCAACGCTGGGCGCGAACCATCACCATTCCAGCCAGCTTCAATTATCTTGTTCTCCACACTACTCGTACCATACCATAATTGTTAGTGATTTCAACAGATTTGGATCTCCATTATTCTCCTTTGCTAACGAAATTCCATTCGACGAAACCTCGGCACTTTCTGTCTCCAACCGACTCTCAACGCCTTATCTTTAATTTCCTCCCTTCCTTCATCCATCACTGAAGTTCGGTAAACCAAAACTCTCTCTTCCCGTCTTTTGTTACATGTATTGATATTTGACGAAAATTATGTTTTCCCCTTTACTCCAACTTGTGTTTACTCGCATTTTCTATGTAAATTAATTATACAATTTTGTAATTTTGTGTAAAAGTTCCACCTCTTTAAATGATATAAATATGAGTTTCACTACATGTCCATTATATATATATATATATATATATATATATATATATATATATATATATATATATCGATTCCCTGGTTTGGACATTTTTGTCAAGTATTTTATTGATAAAAAGTTCTCCCTCAAATTGGGCATGCTTTCGCTATGGCACTTTCTTGGAGAAATTTGATTTACTTGTGCGAGATTCAAGTAATAATTCCGGCCGATTTTTCACAATCACAGTTCCTACAATATTTGTCCTAGATTTGTCCAGTTTCATAAATTATGCGTACAGCGAAAGTACTTAGTGATTGAAACCTAAATCATATAAAAAATCCTATTTAAAAAAAAGAACACTCTAGTTTTAAAAACCCTAATTTGTTATTCTAAAAACATGAAGTTGATTTTACCCGAATACAATTCTCGCGTCTTCTGATTTGAGCGGACTCTCGAGCAACGCTTCTCGCAGTGCGGTTGAGGTGGGTCGCGCGTAGGGGCGGATCCTGTTGATTATTTTGGAGGGGGGCCATTCGTTGTACATTAATACATTTTGGGTAAACAATAAACATATGTTATTATATTGTACATTATTTTTCTAGTGTATATAGATACTATACAATATTATTATTGTTATTATTATTATTTAAATAATTCTAATGTAAATAAATATTTAAATCAATTTTTCCAAATAAAGGAAGGTATCAAAGAAAACTCTAGGTCTTCTTGGGGGGACATGGCTCCCCATGGTCCCTCCCCCTTGGATCCGCCATTGGAGGCACCTCAACAACCCATTTCGGGGACCGGAATCGCGAATCATTCGGCGCAGTGTATTGACTGGCGCGGGGCGCACCGTCATTTCATTGAGCACTCGGCGGCGGCGGCGGCGGGCGGCCAGTCTTTCGATTCCGTCAGATGTTTCAAATAAATCACCACAGCGCTCGTTCGTGTTGGCGGGCGACCGCAGCTCCCCTCCTGCCCCGGGGCGATCGCCCGGCGCACGTCCTGGGCGCACGTCTCGCGGTGTGGCCGAATGAAGAGCCTGTGGCCAAAGTCCTCCTAGTGACATTTTTTACTTTATCGCCTTACGAATGCTTCGGAAGAAGAGAATCTTATGTAATCGTGCGCCGAAAAACGGCGAATTTTTGCAAGAAAAACGCTTATAGCTGGAGTCTGGTGACGAAAGTGTGGATGAGTGCTATTGCTAACTTTAGAAAAAAATCCTCTAACTCGTGGTGCAGCCAAAATCCATGTTTTCTTGATACTGAAAAATTGATTGATGGCAAAACGTCCGTCTGTGATCAATGCTAGCGCCTAAACCGTTCAGACGATTTTCGTCAAAATTGGTATTCCGCAGTCGATTTGACTGATGTCGCTGCTCCTGGAATTTCAAACCGATATTTTAACTTTGGCAGTACTTTGCATGAAAACGTTTTCCAAAAAATAGCTCCATATTTAATAAATAAACTGTAAGTGCCTGTAAGTAATTTTCGAATTTTTAACTTTTTAACTATCTTTCACATCTCTTCCTTGTAAAACGTATGTACCATCATATTAATTAATTTCCTATCATGTACTTCCCATTTTATGGGTCAGTCCGATTCATTTGATGGCTCTGTTGGACCCATTCGGTGCTAGTGTGGCGTAGTGGTATAAAAAACGGCTCGTTAACTTTGAGGGTCAGATTTTGGGTCTTGGGACGGAAAACATTTGCTGATAGAAAACATTTATGCTGGTTTATTTAGTAGTGTAATAGACCCAAGTAGAAGCTGTGCGAAAAAGTATGTGTTTCGGATGCACCACTAGTTTAATTTGCTTATGCCGATCAGAGGAATTGCCACTTTATGAGCAAGTTTTAGCTTTTATGTATGTATTATAAACGATAGTGAATCGAAGTTACGAGTAATTAGCGCACCATCGTACCCCTCTTTCTCATCAAGGACATCCCTACTGGGTAGCTCTATGGTGGTAGTCGTTGATTTTGTGAAAAAGAAGAAGAAAGCTAGATATAGTGAGAAGTGCAGCAAAAATTCTGTAGGTTAAGGGGGGAGCAGAACAGACGAAACGGAATCTTTTGGGACATGCGATTTTTTTTTCATAGGAGCAACGCTGCCTTTTCCGAGGTTAAAATGGCTGATGCAAGGGGCAGTTTGAAGGTTAGAAAAGAATTTGCACGATAGTAAGGAATTGTAACATTGAAAATAACAAAAAATAGTTATATTTAATAAAAAATCATAAAATAAAAGATCTATTTGTTTTTTTCGTATAAGTTAAGTAGAAGACGGATATTTATAATAACCGGTACTTTTTCATGATTGTGCAAGTGTGTTGCTAACTGACAATTAATTTCTCCGCGCTGGAATTCGAACCCAGGTCACTAGAGTTAACACATCAGTCACGTTTCCCGAACCCGCGCCGAAAAAACGCGCGCGCCTAACAAACGCGCGCGCCGAACAAACGCGCGCGCCGAACAAACGCGCGCGCCGAACAAACGCGCGCGCCGAACAAACGCGCGCGCCGAACAAACGCGCGCGCCGAACAAACGCGCGCGCCGAACAAACGCGCGCGCCGAACAAACGCGCGCGCCGAACAAACGCGCGCGCCGAACAAACGCGCGCGCCGAACAAACGCGCGCGCCGAACAAACGCGCGCGCCGAACAAACGCGCGCGCCGAACAAACGCGCGCGCCGAACAAACGCGCGCGCCTATCACACGCTTGCACCAATCACACGCGCGCTACACACTCATGCGCTATATAAACAAGCTCTTTCTTTCTCTTTCTCTCTTTCGTTCTCTTTCGATTTCTTTCTCTTTCTTTCTCTCTCTCTCTCTCTCTCACACACACACACACACACACACAAACACACACACTCTCTTTCACATTCGGCAAAGCATTTGTTGGGGCCTACGGGCAAACATCTTTCTCTCATATTTCAATTCTACTCACTGCGAAAACAAATTAATAGCCTGGGGTATATAGGTCGAATGCGTTATCCTCTGCCGAACCGGAGACGCCCATGGGTCGAAACGCTGACCTCCGGAAACTGCCTAAGCAACGGCGCAGCTCTGGCAGCTCTTACAAAGGGAAACTGATTCCGAGAATCGGAATGCGCCAAGGAACGTTGCGTGAAGTCTTATCAACCGATGTCAGATTTCTATCGCCTTCGTTCTTTCACAACAGATGTCGAAGGTCATATCCTGGCAGAGGCCGCAGGCCCGACCACGAGCGACGATGCCTGCACTTCGAGAGGTGGCACGTCGCAATTATTGCAAAGACTGCTTGCCATACTTTTCAGCACTGAAATTTCATATTTATGAGTTTTGAGGGTGAGGATAGGACAAGGAAGAGGAAGGAAAGATCGCTCGCGGTCCGAGGAGAATTCTAGCGGCCGGCTGCTCTGATCGGTAGCTTTCCTTGGTTTCTCCGATCAATATCAGAGGAATGCCGGAGCAGTACCCTAATAGACGGGCCACAAACCGCGCGCGATCTTTCCTTCCTCTTGTCCTATCCTCACCCCTTCACTTACACTTACACTAACACGCATTACACTACCATACATGCCGGAAGACCGCGTGGGAGCCGGCTGGGGGGGGCGCTGGTGGGAGATACCTGGTTGAGGGATATCCCGCTAATCGACGGTACGTCGGCGCCTGATCTGACCATGCAATGAGGACGATCACTGCCGCCTCTCGTAGAAAACGCATGCACTGCACTTACGGGGTTAGCAATTGCCGCGCCCGGAATCACTTACTTATAAATAAATAAATGTCTTTATTTGTGGTTTTTGTTAATTTGTGGTTAAATAAATGTCGTTATTTGTGTATTTATTATACTTAACACTTATCAATACCGCGCCCGGATTACTTACCGCAATCACGCCCCGGATTCAGTCGTTAATAGGAACAGACTCTGACTAGTCTCCTGAGGTCTAATAGTGTAGAGCGTGAAAGAGGTATTTAAGGCGAAAGGATTAGGAACAAAAGATTATGTCAGATCAGTGGCCCGTTTTTAAGTATTACTCCGGCATACGCCAAGTACTGACCAGAGAAACCATAGAGAACTACCTTTTAGAAGACCAGACCATTATAATTCTTTCCCAACCAATGACACAACTCGACCTAGGTAGAATATGTCTGGTGACGAAAATACACCACCGTTGAGACTCAAACCCTATGGCACCCGGTCAGAAACTCCATTGCGGGGTCCATTGTTGTTCCTCTGAGCCATCTCAGCGTCAAATATCACAATGTTCCTATCCCAAAACCTGTATGATCCTACTGAAATACCGGTATTTTTTAATGAAAATACCGGTATAATACCATTAAATAGAGGTATTTTACCGGTATAGACGTCGAATAAAAGTAAAATGCCTCTAAAAATACCGGTATTTGACGTCTTATACCGGTATTTTTTAAGGTATTTGGAATAAAGGTGTAATAGAGGTAAAGGTATTTCTATACCGGTATAAATACCTTTACCGCTATTATTTCGGTATTCGGTCCCTGGTTCCATGACCCTACATGAGTTTTTCTGTCGAAAAATCGCCGATTTCTTCCCCGGCATTGCAATACTTTCTCTAAGTGCGTAGTAAGGCGAGAAAGTGAAAATGGAGTTTTGTGGATATGTATGTGTGGATATTTTTTCACAAAACCGTTTGAGAAACTTCTAATGCATTTGCTTACAAATTTTGCAAGGGCGACTTTGGGAAGCGGAGAAGAAACTTATTCGAGTTCGCAATCCCAAAATATTATCCCGCAAAATGTTACTAGAAAAGGTACACCTCTTAATGCATGTACACAGCGTTATTGCCGAGGGACGCGGGGCAGAGCACAGTGAGTGAGCTCATGTTCGGATATAATGTCACAGGACTCATTTTAGTTGAAGTATCTGAATTTTATAAAAATTGAAAACGTTATGCTTAAAAAGGAAAGAATGAGTTAGAAAGAGAGAGAAAGTATAGTGATGGTAAGGAGAGGGATGAATACTTCCTGGACAATTAAAATTTTCACTTTATTAGTCAACATTCGGTAATCTAATGAATTTATATAGTCAATACTGCTTGCATCATAAAGTTGTTACCTGCCTGAAACAGACAGAATCTTTCAGACAGAATGTTTCTAAAGTTTTCATGGCACACTATGTCCAAGCCGTGCACAGATTCAGTGGCTCAAACAAAATTGAAGTTGTTCTAGAATAGCGGAAGAAAAAGTATCAAAGACCACTAATGCTCTTATATGCACAACCAATTTAGGCAACAGTAAACGTCAATACGAGAAATAGGGCTATTTAGATAACAATATATGATTATTTAATACATTCTAACTAGTTTTTCAGATCACGTATTATGGGCGAAATTATTTACACCGTGGAAGTTAGGTAAGCCAACCTTGAAAAGAATCTGGCGGATAAACCATTTGATTGTGTCCTGTCGCGGCGTCTCATGGTGCATTCCACAGGTGGAGTCTATTGGTGACATGTACCTTCACATTGAATCGTTGATCAAAATAAAATTTAGTATTTCAAACAATATTTCTTGGAGACGACCTCAGTTGCGAGTTCTCCGATTCTTACATTTTGTTTAAAATGACATGTGTAGGCAGACTGCAACTTTGTTCAAATGGCGCGTTTTAAAAATATTACATTGCTTTCTTCTTCAATTTTCAATTCAATTCAATTCTATTTGTTTGCAGGGTTAACCTATAACAAATTGCTGTGTATAATCACAGCTCTATCGGAAACAATTTCATTACAAATAATCTATAATAGCATAAAGAAGTTAGTACAAGATACAATATAAACAATACAACAAATGTGTATAATATAGTAACACAATAACAAAATAATACAATGACACAAAATGCAAAAGACAATACAAGCATTAAGACAATATAATATACAAATATATGCAGAACAACCTGCGTCAAGTGAGACAACCTGTTGAATTTAGCTTGAACTATTCATTGATAATAAATGCTCATAATTTCCGAATTGATGAAATAACATTGTGCAGAGTTTTAGATCTTTCATCATTTAGTTTAATGAGACAATTTGGAAAGGATAATACGTAATTTTGGTACGGTTCCCATTGCTTTCTTCTTCTTCCTGAGAACCCTGAAACACTGTGTGACGCCACGCCTCCGGCAGCGGCATCGGGAGCGATCTTTTTATGAGCAATTTTAGAGATCGCTTCAAAGCTCCTTGTGCTCTCGTTCCGAACCTTTTTAGATCCGGGTTCCCTTTCTCGGCGGCACGTCGCCGCCCACGACGCTGGCTGGGCCCACGCGACGTGACGATGCTTCTGCCGCGAACGTCTCTCTGCTCACCGTCTCTACACTTTCTCTCTCTTTCTAATTCTTTCTTTCCTTTTTCAGGCATAACGACCTCTTAAGGCGCCGATTATTCTGCTGCTGTAAACATCTCCTTCGTTGCGATTGGACGATAAATTAATGTCTGGTTGTCACTATAAATATAACTGTTAAATCTACATAATTTGAATTTATTAATTGGGTCAACTAATGTTAAAACCGTAAATATACACAAATGATCTGTTATCTATTGAATTTTTCAATGATAGAGAAACTCTTTCATGCTTTATGGTTCATCTGTTAAATAACTTTGTTCATTTCAAGTAGTTTAATGGATTATAATTAGGGGACTGATTTTGCTGATCTAAAACATCACCAAAAATGATCAATAAAATGTTCTTTAAATGTTTTTAAAATGCTCTAAAAGCAAAGAAAAATGACGTAAAATATTAAAACTGTGAACTGTTCTTTATCAGGAAATCTCTGTCTTTAGTTATCCCGAAATCCACAATGACGCTGATATTCGTCAAATAAACCTTTGATTACATACAACGGTTGACATTGAAGTTTCTGAGCGGGAGAAATCGAATAGGGTACTCAGGAATTCTGTGGAGAACATTTGTTGCATCTTGTAAATATTATTTGAAGCAAGTACCTTTAAAATTATTTTAAAATAGGTGAAATCGGCAAAAAATGGATGAAAAATAACGGAAAGGTGCAAAAAATGACTTATTAGTCGAAAAATGACAAAAAATGCAAAAAAATTGACATAAAAATTGATCATTTCCTTTCGTCTTAAAAAAAATTTAATACCTGTACTAAACGGCATTGTTCTAAATCGAAAAGAAAAAAAAGACATTTCAGTAAAATCCGCCCCTAATTCTAACCCATTTTAAAAATCTTTAAATACACTACTTGGTTCTCGGGATCGCGCCTTCTTGTCCTTCGCTGGCCTCACATTCACCATCTTCGGCGGCATCTCCGCCGCTGTCGCCTCTGCCACCTCTGCATCCACACCCTCTGCCGCTTCCATCTCCTCCCGTTCTCCCCGCCGCGCCGCGCCGCGCCGCGCCGCCGTCCGCGCAGTGATTGCGGCCACCATTGACACCAACGGCACGATTTCACGCGAGGCTTTCCTCTTGCCCGAATCTCTCTTTCTTTTTGATCTCTTTCTCTCTTTTCCGCTGAGTTGGGACAGTCGTTCACAATCTTCCTTTGGCGATCCGTTTTCAACCATCTATTGCCCTCATTTGTTGGAGATAGGACGATGGTGATATTTGATATATGAACGGAAGTAATTGATAACATTGGGGCAGTCATTCTCAAAGGGTCTCAAAGTAGTGTGCCGCTAAATGAGGTTGTACCATGAAAATAATTCAATAAGGGAAAGTTAAAACACATTAAACTTGAAGATTCTAGGGCTACACAATTGTATTACAAACTGATATAAAATAATTCAATAGATTAAAAATAAACGAATAATTATATTTTGTTATTAATTGTGAAGTGTAGGCTTGTTTATATTTAAACAATAATTTATGAGGATAATTTGGAAACAAAGCAATCAGAAAAGCTTCATCCGTAGATGGATGGTAATAGAAAAGGTTGTATAATCTGTGGACGTTAATTAATGCTTTTATTCCTTAAGGTGAATTATTATTTTGTTATAACTTCATTTTGCCATAATTTGCCCTAAATGATTTAGTTGAATTCTTATGAAAAATATTAGTTATTGATTCCTTCGTAACAATTTACATCCAATAACATATTGAGCAAGTTAAGGTTTTTTGTAGCAGGTTATGTTGAGGTATTGTGTTCTGAATATTATTTTTGCTTGAAGTCTTCCACTCTCAATCTCAGTGAAGTTAAAATCCTTTAAATTCAGGAATAATGCATGTTAAAATACCACGAATGCGTTTAGACATAAACATTTTTGAGAGCGAAAGTTGTAGAAGAAACATCTCAAGATTTCTTGGAAAATAAATACAGAGTTGTTTTTCATTGACGATTTGGCAAACAATTTATCAAGACTGTTTGCATTTTGAAATTCTCTCAGAACACATTTTATGAGAAGCTATTTTTACCATCCAGGAATTTTAAATCTTTACTTGTAAAAACGCTTTGTGCACAACTAAAAAGAAAAAAGTTTTCGAGAGTGTCGCTTCAACATGGCGCAGAAATATGCCGATTGTTGTAGGTGCACAAATCTGCTATACTAGGGAATTTTGTCCCCAAAATTATTATTGTTTCTTTTTGGGGAAATAATGAAGAGCATAAATGGACGGGAAATGTTTGGGGAAATGAATCAAATATATGCTCTGTGTTCATGAAAACACTAAATGCATGATTGTATTTAAACAACTTAACAATTGCATCATACTGTACATCCGTTGCATGTGAGGAACACCAGCACTACAGTGATAAATCAATTGATGTATCACAGCACGCGGAACACGTGATATTCGCAGGATACAGGGGCAATGCTCCGAACACCAACACCAAGGTAATGATGTGAGTTGTGCATCCAGCAGCAAGTAAACATGGATGCGTTCGGTATAACAGCAAGAACTAGACTAAATAGGTTCCGTTAGAACATTTGTAAATAAATAACACATTTAGATAGTAGAATGTTTACACGAGCACATATTAAAGTCATGGTGTGAACAACACAGTGAGCAGCAAGTATTCATGAATGTGTTCCGTATAACAGCAAGAACTAGACTGAATGGGTTCAGTCAGAACATTTGTAAATAAATAACACATTTAGAAAGTATAATGTTCACATGCACACATTAAAGTCATGGTGTGAATAATATGATCGAGCCACAGGCCGACACGAAAGTGTCCCGCACAAGAAAGGCAGCCACATTGAATATTTATTTATTTGATTTGGTCAAGAAAACAGTAAAAACTGTATATGACGTATGTGGGAAGAGATTATCCGTCAGACCATTTGTAAATAAATAACACATTAGAAAGTAAAATATCCACACGCGCAGATGTTAAAATGATGGCGCGGATAACAAGAGTGAGTGGGACGCAGACTTGGATCCGTCCCCTTCAAGAACAAGGGTCCGACTGAAGCAGTTCCATTGGGGACGATTGTAGGGGAGGAGATAGTTGGCGGTTGCCAAAGCTCCGAGCCAATGATCGTTCTGGTTTCAGCTATTGGAATTTACAATTATTGTAAACCAAGCTTCTTTGTTATAAAGAAGGGTGTAAGAGTAATTATTTAATTTAGAAATTTTGACGAGATGTTGAAGTTATAATATTATCAAATAAATAAATAGTATGATCTTTTAAAAATGTGACGCTATTGTTGCGGAAACTGAGAGGCGACATAGCCAGATCGCACCATGCCACAAGCACAGACGATTAAATATGTAAATATACAAATTAAAATAAATTATTTTACAGGCCTGGGATGGACTGTGTGACAAGAGGGTGCACTGCAGATTAAATGGTTTAAAGCAGGCCTGCACAACGCCTGCTCCCGCGGGCATGTGGGGAGTAGGTAGCTTGGCGGGGAGGGGAGAAGTCTGACGTAGCACGACGCGGCGCGTAGATTGAATGCCTGGGCGTCTAATAATGATCCATGCTTCAAAATTAAATGCCCAATTGTTTAAATGAATTATGTCTAGTATTTCAAGTTACCAGGGTCATAATTCACTTTTTACGTTCTGTGCACTACTGTATATCCACCTTTGTATCCACCACTTTATGTATTTTCATTTTCTATTTTTTTAAAGAAAATAACATGCTCATTGTGACTCTTAAGCATTATTTTAGAGCAATAGCTTTAAATATATGCTTATATACAAGAAAAAAATTATTATTTAATTCTAACACAAAATTGCAATTTAATAATTGATTGTTCACCAGGAATGTTATAATCTCCAAATCATAGAAAAATGAACAAAATCATGAGAGCAATCACTCACATCAAGATTGACATAAAATTAGAATATGTGGCAATTCCAAGAAGGGTAATGTTTAATAGCACATTTGGGACCATTTTCCCCATTATGAAACTGAATAAAAGCGATCAACGTGCAAACGTCTGTGACGATATGTTACGGACAATCATAAGATAATCATGGGTATTGGTTAGATAGAATGCAAAGGGCTTTATATTTTTATACAATCTCGTACACGACTCTACTCTCTTGTTAGAAATTAGAACAGAAAATAATCATGATTTTTTAAGAACAATACGTTTTTGCTTCGAGAGAACCGTCGTATTCAATTAAACATAGTTAATAAATATAGTTTATTGCTGTCATCATCAAAAACAATTCAGTATCAAAATTTTGTGTTTAGCACAACACTAAATTTGTGATTACATCGTAGCAAAGCGAATTACATTATAAGCCCTACAAGCAATTATAATACTTGGTGTCTAAATCTAATATGTATAATTCGTTGTAATTTCATATTTCGCCCTGTCATATACCGAGAAAAAACATTTGCAATATAATACAAAAGACAATATTACTTGAACTGTATATGACCGTCATGTTCTTGCCGATTGCTCTTTAAATTTACGCGCTGTCTTTCGAATAGCGCATTCTGATTGGTGGTCCCCACTCCTAGATTGGGTCTCATCCCCACCCTTCATCGATTTTGTCACTTGCACCCGAGTTGCCCGCAAGCAGCTCCTGAGGTCAGTGAAAGTGCAAAATACTGTGCAGGTCTGGTTTAAAGTAAGAACTTGCTTCGACAGAAGTCTAAAATGTGAATACAGAAAATGTATTTTAAGAGACATGTTTCATCCCAGAGCTTTATTATGTAGTGAAGGAATTTGGACAGTAGTTCTTCGTAGTTCTAAGCACTTCTATTACCAATGAATTTAGTTAACGTCTTTTCAAGCGACGTCCAAGCATCCTTTTCAACACCATTCAAACTTGCCTGAAAGTGCTTCTTAATTTCCTTTATTTGAGGACCTACAAATATTCCCTCTCTTATTTTCGACTCACTGATCCTCGGGAGTTTGTTACGTATTGGGAACCTTCCCATTGTTCTTAATCTTCACAAAATATTTCATTAATCCCATTTTGATGTTCGAAAGAAGAGGACATGAGTGTGCACGATTGCAAGTGGTTTATATGTTACGTTTTGTCCAGGTATCAAGTATGGATGGAGCCAGTGCTTCTTCTCAAAATAATTTTTGTGATCTCTGCTATCCCCCTTGAATAGAAAACAGCAACATTTGGTATATATTTGTTGGAGACCCAACAAAAATGCGGGAACTTTGATCACACTCCATTCATTCCAAAAACGTGGTAGATATTTTATCTTCAATAAAAAATCATTATGCCATACTTTTCTTTCATATGGGCTGTATATGCAAGATGAATAGGTGTTTTTTCCATTTTCAATATGAATAAACACGGCTTTTAAACTGAATTTAGAGTAACCTATATATAATCTCCATGCCATATAATCATGATAGTCACGGTCAACTCACTCAAATATGTATGAACATTAGTACTATACCCTAGATTGCCTAAAGGAGGTTCCATCCCTTTAATGGGATCGCCAACAATTCTGTCCGATTCTTTGACAAGTTTAGATCACGAACCAGATCATCGAGTTCGACTGATTTATTCTATGAGGCCCTGTAGACGTTCTACCGAAATGTGGGTCTTCAGTGTCATACTGATGTTTAAATCTTCAGAGACAGTTTTCAGAATGCAAACTCAAATGGTTCGATGGCGCTGGGATTGTAAGATTGACTCCGTGAGTACAATTGCGTTTGACAGGCCTAATAACAGAGGAGAGGTTGCGATATTGAATGAATTGTCTACTTGGTATCACTTGTGATTCCGGGAACTTTGGCAATGCAGAAATAATAGTTCACGGAGTGATACTTCGATTTCCTACATACCATGGGAATTTGCAAATGGCGTATGTTGCGAATTTCCCATAAGCTACGTAATGTTTCATAAGACGCTGAGCGAACATGAGACCCCCATGATTTGCTCTGATCGATTCGATACCCGAAATACAATTAATATGCTTAACGTGCAGAGTCAGCGCATCGTCTACGTGGGCAACCGTACTTCGCAATTTCCAAAGTTGCGCAACTGATTTGACTGGTCTGGCGTCTATTTCATATCTTTGGTAAATTCTACAATATTATACTTGTATTGTTGGTGACCACCGTCTTGTAATTAATCTGAAGCAACTAGCGTTTCAGCATAAACGATAAGTGGCTATAGAAAATATATATCGTTATAGAACTGTGCCCCCCGCCCTCACCGCACCAACGGCAGCAGCAGCAGTACCCGAGCAGCACTCGCGTCACAGGCGCCACACTCGTCCCTGACGCAGCAGAACAGTGCAGATCTCAATTAAATGTCTTTTTTTTCTTAACTTTTAAACTTTTACTTTAGATTTTAACTTTTTTCTTGAACTTTTAACGTTTTTTTAGAAATTTTTCTTTAACTATTACCTACTTAACTTTTAACTCATCTATGTATTAGAAATTGTACTTGAAAAAGTCTAAATAAAATTTGTTTATGTGTGATTACACAGAAACTGAGCCCGGTGGCCAACGTTTGTGGTTGTATTCGGCTTTAGCGTAGCAAACTACACAAGAAACCGCTACAGTTAGCCATTTAACAAAATTGCTGTCGGCCAGTGTTATTTTTCGTTTCAAAGTTGGGGAATTTAGTTTCATTGGAGCGTTTAGTTTATTTGAAGAAATTCCATAGTAGCGGTAGGAAAAGAACTCACATCACATCTGGCTACCCTGTGAATGCATGGAAGCCCATAAAGCTCGCGCGCGCGCAGTTGAGTAGGGCGCGGAGTAAGGACTCGCCAGAGCGAGTGAAGTAGCTTGAAACGCGAGCCCGAAGCGAATATCTGCTAGTGCGCTGCGTAGTGTTTGTTATTGAATATAGGAAATCTGTATATGTCGACTGCGCCGCTCTTGAATATTCTAATAGGACTTGGTGACTTCTGCTAAGAACTAGTCAATCACCTGGTTACATTGAATAAGGCCTGAGAGTACGAGTTGAAACTTTGGAATTGTATAAAGAGCACAACAAACATTTGCTAACTGTTTATTCTTTTTTTTGGTGCTTAAGGTCGCATTAACTACTAGATCATTAGCGACCACTATTGGATGTAACGTTATGGTATGAGGATGAAACGATATGGTGATGATAGGGGGTGAAAGGACGAACACATACAACCATGTCCGAGCCGGGACTCGAACCCGCGACCCCACGGTCCAAGACCACTACGACTGCTGTTTTAGCGATCTCGACCACGGGGACCTCTGTTTATTCCTTGTGTATTTTTTTGGACACAACACGGATATTTTAAATTGCATAATACACTTCATATTCTCTTGCTGACTACAATTTTCAACCAACCGTTTCAAAAATGCACACAAAACCTACGATTCCTCTAAGAGCATCCAGATGTACGGTAACGTTTTGCCTCAAAACCCGGCAGCTGCAACATTCTGAATAAGCCGAGAACCTTTCACCTTTGCGGTCGATTCGGTCGATGGGGGTTTCGACAGATATCAAGACGGGGCGGGGCGGGGCGAGGGAAGGGAAGGGTGGGGGGCGTAATCCTGCGGTGGAGCGTGCGGCACACGTGGCCCGAGAGCCGCGTGCCAACCGCGGCGTCCTTCGGCTAAAGCGACGCTCCCGCCCGCCTTACATTCGTTTGAAATGTCGCGTGTGGAAGAAAAGGTGGAAGGTTGTGACGGAGACAGAGGCTGAGGGGGTTTTAGGTGTCGGTAGGGCGATTCTTTCATCCTACTTGCATATCCGTTTCATACGTTCTGCGAAACCTTTTCGGACCTAGAGAGCATATCCAGGGGAATGCAGGAGCAGGAGCCTAACAAACGGGACACGGACCGCCCGCGATCTTTCCTTGCTCTTCCTTGTCCTATACTCTCACCTCACACACACACACACACACACACACACACACACACACACACACACTCACACTCACATACACTACACCACCACCCCGCTAGCATATGGTAGGTCGGCGCCCGATATCTCCATCCAGCGGGGGGAAATTACTGCCACTTCCAGAAAAAAAACCCTCACGTACTACACTTACGGAACTGATGTCATTATTAGTTGACGCACCCGGATTCACTAATCTAATGTAATAATGAAATGTGTAATGTATAATGAAAACAATTATAAAAGTAGCAAACAAAGTTAGACACATGCTTATCAAAGACGTCTATGCCTTAGAGCAAACGGTATGCTATAGGTAGGACTTGAAATATTCTGATGTTTATTTGCCGTGGAAGTTCTGGCTTAATTTTTCATGAGTACCTAGCATTATCATTTTGTTGTTTGGGTCTGTTCCAAATTCGAAGACTAACAGAGACGTAAACTTGTAATTTGAGGTAACTATTACTAGAACAAATTAATCTTATCATATCTTGATTTTATTTCTTCGTACCCTCCAGGAGATAGGGGTAAGCTTACCTGTCTAAATGTATGTTATCAAAACAATGTTTTACTGTTATTGTTTCAATTTACCAAACGTATATACTTGTTTGGTTGATTTTTGAGAATGGGGTCATGGGGTCAAACACTGGAAGAGTACATGTGTAAAAAATATTTTTTTTTAGGAAAACCATCACAAATTGGCCAACAATCTTTCACGGTTTCAAAGATATTTAGATGCATAAAAACGTCACGAAGTGTCTGAATGTTCTTTAGTCAAACATTATTTTTGAACAAATTTATTTTCGGGCCATAAAGACACGAACAATACAGCAGAGTTGATTAATGAGTTCTCCCTCAAAATTTGAAACTGGATTACTCTTATGAACATTAATAATACACTATCAATGATTTACACTTACCCAGCTTGAGCAAATTAAATTGAAATGCATTGTAAGTAATTCATAATAAGATTTTGAAAAACAAACGAAGTAAAAAACTCTATTGATTCCTAATCAAATGCAAAAGGATATTCGAAATAACGTTAGAATCAGCACATTTCACCAACGTAACCGAAAGCCGTAACCGATTATTTTGAAAAATTTTGTATTATTGGGAAAAGTAGCTATGAGAGACCTTTCAACGCATGGAAGGAAACAATTGAACTGAATTTTTAAAAAATCAAACTCAGCCAGATTTTTCCGCAATTCTTATGAATTTTGCGCCATTATCCACATTTTCTCGCTAGAGGAGGTTCCCTCATGTAATATTTATTCTGATTTTTCAACGTCATTAATGCAAGCTCTGAAACATGACAAGAAATTCATGGATAGTAATTTTTTCAAAGAGGATTCACTATTGAAATTGTTTTCAAATGACCTTAACAATGAAGACATGCACCATTTCAACTGCATTCTCATAAAGTTTGAGCAAATCATATTGAAATGGGCGGCAGTAGAGGCTTGTCTCTCCAAGCAGTCTGCCAACTCTCTCTGAAGTTAAATTGCAGATGTACGGAGAAATAAACAGAACTTGTGGTGTAGGGAAAGGTTAATTAAATGTATAGGAAGTATGCGCTTTATTAAAAGGGTCCGGTAAATGAGGACTTTTGTCTTTATTTTCATCGCATTTTTAGGGGAATTGTGAATTGAAGTATCTGTGACTACAAGTCGCTATTCGCAATTATAAAATGCAATTTTTTCATACTCGTAGGGGGGCGGTTAATAATTCTTTTGTAAGGTTGTTCTTTTTAAGACTAGCTGTCTAGGACCCGTTCTAACGTGGCTTTTGGAGCGGAAAATAAAAATTTAGTACGTAATTCATGATTCGTTAAGTAATTATACAGCCCACAGTATTGAGCTGCGTCAAGAGTTCAGTAATTTTACTTCTTTACCAGCGGAGATAAGCCCAAAGCCAGCTTTTCAATAGCAACTATGATCAGAAGGTCCTAGGGTTTGAGTTTCACAGAAGCAACATTTTGACGCTATTCTGCGATTTAAACATAGCTGCACTTCAAGGTCACGAGCTGGAAGAAGAGGGGGACATTGTCAATCAATCGGGAGACTCAATACCAAAAATTTAAATCCTAAGGAAACTCCTGATTGGATGGCAATGTCCCCCTCTTCTTCCAGCTCGTGACCATAAGGTGCACCTATGTTTAAATCGAAGTATAGCTACATAGAAGTTAGTTATCGCCATGAACTGTTATCTTTTCCAGTTTCTGTTTCAACCTCATCGCCTCATTAGCTTGGGAAAGGCATGAAAGCAGTGACATATACTTCGATGTTTTGAACGTGGCGTCTCAAGATCACGAACGATAAAGGGAGGGGGAAGGGAGACTCCAATAGGAAGCCGTAAAAGTGGGAACTCTAGTGACGTGGCAGCTCCCTATTGAAGTCTGCCTTCCCTCTCCCTTTTTCGTGAGTGACCTTCAAACGCCACGTTATAAAAATCGAGGTATAGCTGTCTGTGCTAACCAAGGACAAAATGTTGGTGTTTTGGAAAACTAATGAAACTTCTGGTTTCCCAACGAAATCAAGCCGTAGATTTGGCTTTAATACTTGGGAAGTAGTTTTGATCTCAGTCGTGTAATCGTATGATTAATGGCGCTGCGTGTTTAAATTGTTTCTCGGACATCAAATTCTGATAGGGAAGCGCAAACTCTCCCAGGCGTATCGGAATTAATGAAGGCTTCCGAAAGGTTTTTGTACGAGGTGCCGCACCAGGTTGCATCTCCTTTGGGTATATTGCACTTACACCGTAAACTTCATGACCACAGAGTAAGAAAATCCACTATTTGCAAATATAAAATGTTGTAATGTCTCGTTGTTTACAAAAAAATTAAGTTAGACGTATTCGTATACGAATTGATGATTCCAGACGATCATACCATACTTGAAATGTAATGATTAAGCGGAAACGTCGAAATTATTGAGTAGCATAATATTACTGCTAAACTCACTTTTAATATCCTTCCTCCAACTTTATATTGCAAGTGTTTTGGGTTGTGATAATTATCTTGGATTAAGAATCTTGACGCCGGAACCCCCGACGCTCCCTGTTTTCAGAACGGAATAAAGCGATTCACTTTTAACCAAGTGGCGTCAAATAGACACAGGAACAATACACGGGAGAATGCAGCGCATTTTTTAAAGAATCGAAGCTTGCTTCATCTAATGAAGTAAAATATTTCATTAGAGGGCCAGATTCTGCTGCGATGGCTTGGCGTGGCGTGATGAGGCGCGGCGTGGCGGGGAGTGGCGGGGCGAGGCATGGCGAGGCGTGGTGGTGCGTGGCGTGGTAGGGCGCGGCGGGGGTGGTAGGGAGTGCCTGAGCGTGGTGCGACACGGCGCGGCGCGGCGTGGCATGGCGTGGAGGGGCTTGACGGAGCGTGGCGGGGCGTGACGTGGCGTGGGGGGCGTGGAGGAGCTGGGACGTGTTGGGGCGTGCTGGGGCGAGCTGGGGCGGGGGGGGACGGGGCGGGGCGGGGCAGAGCGGGGCGGGGCGCGGCGGCAGGGTGGGGCAGGGCTGTTCGGGGCAGGGCGTGGCGGGGCGTGGTGGGACGTGGTGGGGCGTGGCGGAGCGTGGCGGGGCGTGGTGGGCGTGGTGGGGCGTGGTGGGGCGAGGCAGGGCGGGGCGGGGCAGGGCAGGGCGCGGAGGGGCGGGGCGGAGAGGGGAGGGGAGGGGAGGCGCGGGGCGTGGTAGGGCGGAGCGCGGTGGCCGAGGGGGTGAGTGGGGAAGGGTGGGTTGGTGCGGGGTCAGCTTCAGAGGCGTTGGCGGTCAGAGGGCAGGGAGTGGTGCCGAGGGCGCTGCAAGCGCGTGGCCGTGACGACCCAGACCGCACGCGTCCTCGCGCCGACTGCCGCTCGGCTGGAGCACCTGCGGTGGGATAGGGGTGAGCGATTCAGGCGATGGAGAGGTTGGCGAGGAGCCGTTTACACCAAATGCACGCCGTTAATGGGCTGCCGCAACGCTGCAGCTGCACATCGCAGGAACGGGCTTCCTAGCTGGATTTCGGCTCAAGGCGCCAGCGCGCGGGGATTGGGCACTATTCCGCGTCCCTAAAATTTCTAAATGTCCATAATTGCAGTTCTAAATGCGGTTTGATTCGTTGCATCAGTGCAATTAGGCTTAGAGTAATTCAAAGTTGAAAACGGATTTCCACGGAGAGACAGAATGGGGGCAAAATGGGCGGGCGGAGCCTGGCAGGTGCGATGGGAGGAACGAATCCTCTTTGATCCCCTATTTCCCCTAGAAGTTTGTAACATTTATCCTGAAATCTTCTTTACATCTATTCGCTTAGGATGATCTCTAGGTGAACGTGATGGGTCACAGAATACGAAGGAATGAAGGGAAAGCTATTAAAAAGTTATACATGAAAATATGTCCTGCAGGAGAGGTAGAAGTAGATGAAGGAGTAGATTAAGATGAAATAACGGGTTAGGAGATGATTTGAGAAACCTGGTGGTTAAAAAGCTAGTAAAGAAAAGCAGAGATTAGAACAAATTTCGTTATTATAATAAACCAAGACAAAGCAAAATTGTGAATGCTGAAGAAGAAGAAGAAGAAGAAGAAGAAAAAGAAGAAGAAGAAAATGTACCATAGACCACCTATTCGTTCGCCCTAATTCATCCCAGGTAACCAACTGATCACGAAAATTCTACCATAAAAACATGTACCTCGAAATATAATCCTAGGGCCTAAATGTAGAATATCTGCAATGAGTAGTAACTAATACTCTCACGGAAAAGCCGATGTTCTACCAGGATCCGCTTTCTTGGGCTCTCGTTCTGCTACATCGGAGAGGAGAGGGCGAATTTTCATGGATAATATTAGTGAATTAAATATGTAGCGGGTCTCTCTCAGCAAATGACTTGTCGGTGTGAACATGCATTATAAAAGCTGTCAACAACGGACGTTTTGCCTACATTTATAATTAACTTGTGTATACTAAGACAGGGGATAGGCATTTAGGACTAAAGAAAACATTCACACTAAGTTTACTGTACGTGAGTATTACGTTTACCCGGGAGATTAGCTAACATCGTACGTCACACCAAAACAACAATTATCCCAGTACTATGAATGTTCAGTATGTGTCAGAATGTGTCAGAATGTTCAGAATGTGAACTATGAAAATTCAGGAACAGTCGGTTGGTGACTACCCATAACATAATGTAATAATGAAAAGAGGGCGAAAAAATCCTTCCATATTAGGAAGGTTGACATGCTGAATAAACCCATTATCGTTTGCGAGCGTCTCTTGCTTTAGGCCACTTCGACTCAACAAAAGACTCAACTTGCTTGCTTGCTTTAGGCCACTTCGACTCAACAAAAGCATGTTTAAGTCTTCCAGTTTTGTCAAAGCATAAGGGCTCTGAAATTATCCAGTAGTTTATTATGCATTTTTTACATGACAAATGGAGCTCTATTTTTGAGAACTCTGAGCACCCCCCTCACAACGTTGTCAAAGGGACAAAGTACTATTCTCCGAAATTGTAATAATCTTCGGCCCTTGAAATCAAGAACTGGATGCACATCAGGAACAATGAATACAGAGATGTATAATTGCGTTAATTAAGTACAATATGTAAAGTGGAAATGATGACGACAAATGTCATTCACGTTTAGGACGGTCGACAGCTTCTCTCATCTTTTATTCCATTGACTAAATACATGAGTAGTCAAGTGGAATTCAAAGCGCTCCAGATTTTATCAACGCAGCGCAGCGTTCTGCATTTTACTGGGAATTTTCTATTCATCTTTTTTCTTTTTTTGCTTGTCAGGTGGCGTTCTGATTAGATGGACGTAATGTTCCTGTTCACGTCAATATGCGCCGACTTCCGCGTGATGCACTCGCAATACAATACTTTTCAAATAAATCGCGGAGAACTGAGTGGTGCAACTTCCGTAATTAAGTTCTAGAATAGGAATTGCTTCGATGCAAACCTGGCACGTAGTTGGCGAAAGATTTTACGGCCTTCCGTGCCAACGCTGCCTGAAATCCAATTAGTGTCTTTGGGTGTATGAACCAAAAGCGTGATTATAAAAGGCTCGTTTTTGCAAATGAGTTTTCATTATGTGCAACACTAACTTCGTTTGCCCCATCTGTTCATTTAGCACTCTAGTAAGCAATGACAGAAGGGCTGTAGTTACTTGAAAGCAATAGAGTTAAATGAAAACAATCGTTCATATGTAATGAAAACGTGCGAGAAAAAACTGTGCTGCAGTATCATCGATTTGGCTGTAATATATTTTTTAAAAAGCAATGCAAAACGTATTGTGAAGTAGCCCACGGTAATATTTTATTTTTATAAAATAATTTACGAAAAGGCTACGTGCGCTGGTGAACAAACTATTTTTCGTATATTATTTGTGTGTTTCCCACTTTTCATTTTAAAAATGAAAATATATCTTAAATATTTAAATAATATGTTTACAAAAACAATATTTTCCATCACAAGAAAGTGTATTTTTTTAAGTTAAATTTAAGTGTAATTTTATTTTTCTGAAGGAAACAGTATTTGCGCAAAAAAAAAATAAACATTAACGCGCGCATGTTTCTTCGGAAACTAATTGGTAATATTTCTGAATGGATGAGATTATAAAAAAGAGAAAAAAATGCGTGTCACTTATTTTCAACCCTAGAACTCATAAAAACTTTCAAGTCTCTAGAAAATAGTGATATTTTGTGAGTGTGTGATTTGACGTGGAATAACTGGTATATCGTGCACAATATTTGACATATATGATACGCTATTTTTAATGGTTATTAGTGTAAACGTGTTATTGACAATACTTTCATTTCTAATGAAGGAACAAAATCTACTTATTATGTCTTCAAACTTTTCGATACAGAAATTATTCAATTATTCATTCAAGTTTCTCGGGGTACCTTTAACATCACAATGTGTATTAAGGCAAGTTACTCTTAAAATTAAAATTAGTAATTATCTTTTGTTGCAGGTAAGGAGTGCCACGTTCATTCGACGTTGCTCCAGCACACTTCACGACAGTTCGTATGTATGTACCAATAACACAGGCACACAAAAGAAAAGACGTCAGACCCAAAGACTTAACACGTTTCTCTATGTATTTCTACGCCCTGAATTCGAATCTGAAGCCAGAATTGTGCCATCACCCTCCAGTTTTTTTGTAGTTTGTATATTTCACGATGGCTTTTTTGCAATTTATTTATTTATTTGTCAAAAAACAGTGAAAACTGTATATGACGTATGGGGAAAGAAATTTGTCTGCGCACATTTTCTTGAGGGCCAGAATTTAAAAAAAAATTAAAAAAATTCCCTCCACTACCCTCCAAATTTAAAAATTTGGAGGGTAGTGGCGCAATTCTGCCTTCAGATTCAGCGCCGTCGAAGTACATAGAGAAACATGCATGAAGACTTTGGGTCTAACAATTTCTTTTCTGTGTACCTGTGTAATTAAAATATTTTGTCCTCTTGGCGTTCCTGTTTTCAGTGTAGACATAAATGTAATTAGAATATCATTTAATGTGCTGTGAGGAACCTCTACAGTGTTATGATCTCATCTCCAGCTGTAATGGTACATTTCACGCCATGATTAGAGAGTTGTAGTGCAGGAATGTCAATGAAGTGTTAGATAAATTACTTCGTATTCTTCACAAAGAATTGCCACCCTTGTCATAAATTATTCTCAAAAAAATCTTTAAAAGTTATAAATTACCTTATTCCATATTTACGTATTTACTCATTACCAAAATCATTCGGAAATTGCTGTTTAGGGAGACAACTTCCAATATAGAACTTTTGACTTGATTGACACTTAAACGCTATCTGACCGTCTGTTGTGAACGCTAGCGCCTAAACCTTTCAGCCGATTTTCCCCAAAATTGATATTCCTCGACTAATTTAAGGATATAACAGCTCTCCGAGTTTTAAACTGATATTTTGATATTTGGAGAATATACAAAAGCCTAATCATCATTCTCTCATAAATGGATCCATATGTTGTGATTAAACCTTGATTAATCTCTCGAATAGCTTAAACAACACTTAAAAAATGGTGCAGTTCTCATTCCCGTTGAAATTCCTGATTTTTTGGCACCTCTTGTAATAAGGTTGAAACGATTTTAAAGATAGATATTAATATTTTAATGTAATCTTTCATAGAATCTGAATCACGTTGGGCATAGCCGGTCTGAAGCGACTGAAAAATCTCTGTACATTATTATCACAATGTACCCGACTTTGTGCAAACCAATCTGAAATATATTTGCAATTCTGAATTTAGTAATTTATTGATTCCCAACCACTACGCTCTTTACACTTATATTACTTACGGGTCATTCCATATTAAATCAACATAGTTTTAATTAAAATTTTACCTCATCATTTTAGATTCAGATGAAATTTGACACATAGCTAGTATGAATGAAGAATAAGAAAACAAAATTTTGAGTAAGATATTTCGACCCGTTTGTGAAATACAGCCATGTAAAATTGTACAAAATTCGGTTCCCAAAAACTTTTACATTGATGTAGAACCTCTCCAAATTAAGATAAAGGGCTGGAAAAGGTGTCGTTTTACAGCTTTCTTCAAAAAGTAAATCCCAAAACCGTGCGAAGAATACTAAGGAGGTTCAATTTCCATAGCCGCGTTGTCAGAAGAAAGCCACTTGTAAGTTGAAAGAGAAATACTTGAAAAGATCTGAATTCGATCCACTTCTCCACAAAAACCTGGAATATATGCACTTAAATATATCGCATACATTGAAATACGCAGTTAAACTAAAAAATTGCACACATGCAAAATAAAAAGATTTGTTTTATTTATGGTGATAGGTAAAGTTTTATACATTTCGTTTCGAAATGAACAGTCAGTAAAAATATGCAAATAAATGAAGTTCCGCGGTCTGACAACAACAACAATAACAATAATAATAATAATAATGATAATGATAACAATAATAATGAAACACAACACACTCACCAACAAAATACACTAAATTAATAATTTGTACATATTAGGTATTATAATTTGAAATAAAATGCATTTTAAATCAGTAATATCTAGAGTAAGTAAATAATTGTGCATTTTAAGTAAAGATTACCATATCAACCCATTGCAGTCCCATGTTTCAACTTGAACCATTTGTTTGGAAACAAATACGGATTATTTTAGAATTTTTTCAATTTTTTTTGAAGATGAGCATTTTGAAAAAACTCAAAATCAGAATTTTAAATTCAAATTTGAAAAACGTTTTTAACCCAACCCCTATTGAGTTGTATATCATATAAAAGGTGTAACATAAGCTGTAAAATGACACCTGTTCCAGCTCTATCTTGATTTGGAGACGTTCTACATCAATTTAAAAAGTTTCGGGAACCCAATTTTGTAAACTTTTGCATGGCTGTATTTCACAAACGGGTGGAAATACTTTACTAAAACTTTGTGGTTTTCTTATTCTTTATTTATACTACCTATGTGTCAAATTTCATCCGAATCTGAGATGGTGATGTAAAATGACTGAGTTGATTTAATATGGAATGACCCTTACGTGGACCGACGTTCAATCCAGTACGGAGTAGGTCATGATGAATATTTATTCTTTTTAAGAACACAAGATGATTCTCTGGTGAGTCTGTCTATTAATGAAAATCAGCCTTCATGTTTTGATAACACAATTTCATTATTTATTGTTACTATTGCTTGTATAATTTAAAACATTTTACTTTGTCATTTATTTGTCATGCCATCAAATTTAACTTGTCTTCTTTCTAATCTCCTTCACTTCAAGGAGTAAACACATGGCCTGTTCCGCCTCCACAATATTTTCATTATTATTATTAAAATTTAACTTGTATTTTGCTAATTAAAGGCCTTTACTTCAAAGCAAAAATATTGTCTATTACCTTCTTTTCAAAGAATCTTTTTGACTATCTTGTAAGATGTATTTTCGTGGTTCTTACAGTTTTTGAGAGTGATTTCCTAATCGTAAGCTGCATTTTCAAAGTTAGGGATCTTCCTCAAAGATTTACGTCTACCACCAGTAATCGTTTGTCTTGATACTGTAATTCCGTTCACGTTAATGTCTTAAAATCTGATGTTAAACAACTTCTTACAATGTTCATGTAAATAGTTATTTGCGAATGCCTCAGGTGGACATCCCTATTAAAGACGGTCTTCGTTCGCAATAGCTAATCGTTCGATCTGACGACCATTAAAATGATAGCTGATTTTACATGTGCTCGCGACACTGACAATCTAAAGATGTACTTACAACGGCAACGAAATTTCTTGTTACAAAATCATAGCTGTGATATATGTCAGTTTCATTTTCATTTGTTTACCAAATTTGTCTTTAGTAATTTTGTTTTTTTCTGTAACTCGTTTCGCGATGGTCAGTTATCTTGACTCGGCGCTAATGCCTTTGCTAAAATCTGTCACCATCGGCTGTCTCTATTCCTTGTATTTCGTTAGATAATCTCCAATGTCCCATATTTATTAGTTATTTCGGGCTTGAACATTCATAAGCCTTACCATTTAAATCACAATAATTGTACCTGATACCTACATGACTACCCAATCACCTACCCAATGACCTCTTTGCAAATTTAGAATACTACCCTTAATTTTGCCTCCCGGCCCCCTTTGAAATAAGTCACTATTCCCCATTATTTTATTCAATAATTTCCTTCAGATATTTAGGTATGACTCAAGAGCATGTATAGGTTTGGAAAAAAATAGTGTTTTGGGGTAATTGTGCTTGAAATACAAGCTATTTTAATTTTTTTAAACAATTATTTCCTCAAAAACGGCTACATTATTTTTCAAAAATATTCTCCTCCTATGCATTAAAAGGCAATAAAACACGCGATGCTCATTTTAGGTGAACTCTCTCTTTTCGTTGGGAGAGGCAAATCGCTTCAGGTTGTGCTGTTCAAATGGTAAAATACATTTATCAGATTTGACATACCAAATGAATTTATAAAAGATACGATGAGTCTTTGTGCTACGTACGAGAGAATTCTGCATTGTTGGTTTAACTATATTACACACCGATCTGATGTTATATTACAAGAAACTGATTTTACAGTTATGTTCACTGAATTGAATCAGCATTTCTTTTTTCTGCCTCTATTCTGATTGTATCATTTTGAGTCTTCTCTCGATGTAATGTGAAACAAATGAGGTTTAGTTGCACATGTCTGATTCACTACAGTAACACAATGTTTGGGTCACTAAATATGTCATTTTCACAATCTTGTGCAGCAAATATTGAATTTTGAAATATGGAATTTTTAGCCTTGTCTAAAAAGTTATTTTATCTCGACACAATAAAAAAACAAGTGATAAGAGGAGTTGCTCCTTCTTTGTACGTCAGAATTAGCCACGTTAACTGGTCATGATATTGCATATTTTCTACCAGTTCTCCCCGTAAAACTTTGGCAGGTTCTCACTTGTAATAAGTATTAACTTTACAGTTTCTTTTTAAATAAAAATAAATCATAAAATAACTCTTAAAAAGTCAAATAATCCCCAGCAGGGTTTATTATTGTTCAATTGCTCTGAAAATTGAATACCTTATTTGTTTCATTTCATTTATATGGAGAAAGGGATCAAAAAAGTATACAATTTTGCAAAATAGCCACCACCCGAATATAGTACATAAAAAACAATTTCATGATGTCATTTCGAATTTCAGTAATTACTATTAACTACGCTGTCGTGTGTCTCTTCCCAATTATTATACTGATTATTTCAGAAATCTCTGCATTGAGACCATTTGAGGAATTTGTAATCGGAATTCGTTGATGTGCATTGTAATTGCAAATTACTCCCTCAGCATGTGTTGGCAAATATGCATTCCTGGAATTGCAGTAAAAGCCTTTATCAATTTTTAGCGGGAACGTCCAAACATACGCGTGGGAAGGTTCCCAAGGGCGGATTTCATCGCATTCAGAGGGATTTAAATGCACAGCTGTTATTCTTGGCTTGTTTGAGCGATGACTGTCGATGGAGACTAGAGAATTCTTGCCTTTGGAAAAATAAGTGAAAGTTGTGATTCACTGTTACAACCGTGGTGGACTGATCGGGCTTTAAAATTTGTACAAATATATTATTTACTTAATAAACAAAAGTTGTGGTTTTTACCATTTTACCGTGACTTTAAAGAATAACCATTTATTTTAAAGTGGCTATAAGAGGCCATTTTGAACAAGTTGGTTGATATATTCACGAGTGAGCTAGCGTTAGTTTATAATTACTGACGAGTGCATACTGGTATTTTTGCTACGTTCAAAATAAACATTATCTTATTCGATCACCTTTTTTAAATTTTAACATATTTTATAACAGCTTAGAAGATTAATAGTATTATCTTGTCTGCGGCAGTTTCCTTTATAATATCGAACATTATAATGTGCCATTTACATTAGGACACTAAGAGTTTTAGTCCTGAGGGAGAAAAGTCAGCTTCCAGAGGCGGCATCGTGAGAGTTCTGAGTAAAAGAAGCTGAGTTAAAGCCAGTGTCTTTAACTTTATGTTGGAACAATTGTTTTTAATTTTTTGTTCCGTTTCAAACACACGTAATAGTGTACGCCGTAGTGTCTATCCTTTCGATAGTTATGTCTTCTGTGACAGTTCAAGAGTTTATTAACATGGCTATTTGACGTGTTAGTTGGCATTGTAAATGCAAGAATAAAAACATACTCAAATATGTTAAATTGAATGTATTTATCTATACTTAAGTAAAGAAACGTTTCTGATGTAGTCTTAAAATAATCAGAATTTGCACTATCAACGTTGTAAATATATCAAAAATGAAGTTGAAAATTTCTGTTTAGGGTGGATTTGCGAGGAAGCAAGAGACATTTTACAGAAGATTTTTAATTACATATTTGAAAGGAAATAAACTTTCTTGTCACTATAAAGTTTCAATTTAATGTTTAGAAAATGTTTGCGACATCAAAGAGTAGTTAATAACAAGTACTTCGTATGCATTTATCTAGAATACGTTGTTGACGATAAACGAATCTGTATGTAGTCCAAGATGTGACGTTTGGGACGTGAGTCTGCGGGACGTGAGTCTGCGGGACGTGAGTCTGCGGGACGTGAGTCTGCGGGATGTGAGTCTGCGGGACGTGAGTCTGCGGGACGTGAGTCTGCGGGACGTGAGTCTACGGGACGTGAGTCTGCGGGACGTGAGTCTGCGGGACGTGAGTCTGCGGGACGTGAGTCTGCGGGACGTGAGTCTACGGGACGTGAGTCTGCGGGACGTGAGTCTGCGGGACGTGAGTCTGCGGGACGTGAGTCTGCGGGACGTGAGTCTGCGGGACGTGAGTCTGCGGGACGTGAGTCTACGGGACGTGAGTCTACGGGACGTGAGTCTGCGGGACGTGAGTCTGCGGGACGTGAGTCTGCGGGACGTGAGTCTACGGGACGTGAGTCTGCGGGACGTGAGTCTACGGGACGTGAGTCTGCGGGACGTGAGGCTGCGGGACGTGAGTCTGCGGGACGTGAGGCTGCGGGACGTGAGGCTGCGGGACGTGAGTCTGCGGGACGTGAGTCTGCGGGACGTGAGTCTGCGGGACGTGAGTCTACGGGACGTGAGTCTACGGGACGTGAGTCTGCGGGACGTGAGGCTGCGGGACGTGAGTCTGCGGGACGTGAGTCTGCGGGACGTGAGTCTGCGGGACGTGAGTCTACGGGACGTGAGTCTGCGGGACGTGAGTCTGCGGGACGTGAGTCTGCGGGACGTGAGTCTGCGGGACGTGAGTCTTCGGGACGTGAGTCTTCGGGACGTGAGTCTGCGGGACGTGAGTCTGCGGGACGTGAGTCTGCGGGACGTGAGTCTGCGGGACGTGAGTCTGCGGGACGTGAGTCTGCGGGACGTGAGTCTGCGGGACGTGAGGCTGCGGGACGTGAGTCTGCGGGACGTGAGTCTGCGGGACGTGAGTCTGCGGGACGTGAGTTTGCAGGACGTGAGTCTGCGGGACGTGAGTCTACGGGACGTGAGTCTGCGGGACGTGAGTCTGCGGGACGTGAGTCTGCGGGACGTGAGTCTGCGGGACGTGAGTCTGCGGGACGTGAGTCTGCGGGACGTGAGTCTACGGGACGTGAGTCTGCGGGACGTGAGTCTGCGGGACGTGAGTCTGCGGGACGTGAGTCTGCGGGACGTGAGTCTGCGGGACGTGAGTCTGCGGGACGTGAGTCTGCGGGACGTGAGTCTGCGGGACGTGAGGCTGCGGGACGTGAGTCTGCGGGACGTGAGTCTGCGGGACGTGAGTCTGCGGGACGTGAGTCTACGGGACGTGAGTCTGCGGGACGTGAGTCTGCGGGACGTGAGTCTGCGGGACGTGAGTCTGCGGGACGTGAGTCTACGGGACGTGAGTCTACGGGACGTGAGTCTGCGGGACGTGAGTCTGCGGGACGTGAGTCTGCGGGACGTGAGTCTGCGGGACGTGAGTCTGCGGGACGTGAGTCTACGGGACGTGAGTCTACGGGACGTGAGTCTGCGGGACGTGAGTCTGCGGGACGTGAGTCTGCGGGACGTGAGTCTACGGGACGTGAGTCTGCGGGACGTGAGTCTACGGGACGTGAGTCTGCGGGACGTGAGGCTGCGGGACGTGAGTCTGCGGGACGTGAGTCTGCGGGACGTGAGTCTGCGGGACGTGAGTCTGCGGGACGTGAGTCTGCGGGACGTGAGTCTGCGGGACGTGAGTCTACGGGACGTGAGTCTGCGGGACGTGAGGCTGCGGGACGTGAGTCTGCGGGACGTGAGTCTGCGGGACGTGAGTCTGCGGGACGTGAGTCTACGGGACGTGAGTCTGCGGGACGTGAGTCTGCGGGACGTGAGTCTGCGGGACGTGAGTCTGCGGGACGTGAGTCTACGGGACGTGAGTCTGCGGGACGTGAGTCTGCGGGACGTGAGTCTGCGGGACGTGAGTCTGCGGGACGTGAGTCTGCGGGACGTGAGTCTGCGGGACGTGAGTCTGCGGGACGTGAGGCTGCGGGACGTGAGTCTGCGGGACGTGAGTCTGCGGGACGTGAGTCTGCGGGACGTGAGTCTGCGGGACGTGAGTCTACGGGACGTGAGTCTGCGGGACGTGAGTCTGCGGGACGTGAGTCTGCGGGACGTGAGTCTGCGGGACGTGAGTCTGCGGGACGTGAGTCTGCGGGACGTGAGTCTACGGGACGTGAGTCTGCGGGACGTGAGTCTGCGGGACGTGAGTCTGCGGGACGTGAGTCTGCGGGACGTGAGTCTGCGGGACGTGAGTCTGCGGGACGTGAGTCTGCGGGACGTGAGTCTGCGGGACGTGAGTCTGCGGGACGTGAGGCTGCGGGACGTGAGTCTGCGGGACGTGAGTCTGCGGGACGTGAGTCTGCGGGACGTGAGTCTGCGGGACGTGAGTCTGCGGGACGTGAGTCTGCGGGACGTGAGTCTGCGGGACGTGAGTCTGCGGGACGTGAGTCTGCGGGACGTGAGTCTGCGGGACGTGAGTCTACGGGAACGTGAGTCTGCGGGACGTGAGTCTGCGGGACGTGAGTCTGCGGGACGTGAGTCTACGGGACGTGAGTCTGCGGGACGTGAGTCTGCGGGACGTGAGTCTGCGGGACGTGAGTCTACGGGACGTGAGTCTGCGGGACGTGAGTCTGCGGGACGTGAGTCTGCGGGACGTGAGTCTGCGGGACGTGAGTCTGCGGGACGTGAGTCTGCGGGACGTGAGTCTGCGGGACGTGAGTCTGCGGGACGTGAGTCTGCGGGACGTGAGTCTGCGGGACGTGAGTCTGCGGGACGTGAGTCTGCGGGACGTGAGTCTGCGGGACGTGAGTCTGCGGGACGTGAGTCTGCGGGACGTGAGTCTGCGGGACGTGAGTCTGCGGGACGTGAGTCTGCGGGACGTGAGTCTGCGGGACGTGAGTCTGCGGGACGTGAGTCTGCGGGACGTGAGTCTGCGGGACGTGAGTCTGCGGGACGTGAGGCTGCGGGACGTGAGTCTGCGGGACGTGAGGCTGCGGGACGTGAGTCCTGCGGGACGTGAGTCTGCGGGACGTGAGGCTGCGGGACGTGAGTCTGCGGGACGTGAGTCTGCGGGACGTGAGTCTGCGGGACGTGAGTCTGCGGGACGTGAGTCTACGGGACGTGAGTCTGCGGGACGTGAGTCTGCGGGACGTGAGTCTGCGGGACGTGAGTCTGCGGGACGTGAGTCTACGGGGACGTGAGTCTGCGGGACGTGAGTCTGCGGGACGTGAGTCTGCGGGACGTGAGTCTGCGGGACGTGAGTCTACGGGTCGTGAGTCTGCGGGACGTGAGTCTGCGGGACGTGAGTCTGCGGGACGTGAGTCTGCGGGACGTGAGTCTGCGGGACGTGAGTCTGCGGGACGTGGAGTCTGCGGGAACGTGAGGCTGCGGGACGTGAGGCTGCGGGACGTGAGTCTGCGGGACGTGAGTCTGCGGGACGTGAGTCTGCGGGACGTGAGTCTGCGGGACGTGAGTCTGCGGGACGTGAGTCTGCGGGACGTGAGGCTGCGGGACGTGAGTCCTGCGGGACGTGAGTCTGCGGGACGTGAGTCTGCGGGACGTGAGGTCTGCGGGACGTGAGTCTTGCGGGACGGTGAGTCTGTGCCGGGACGTGAGTCTACGGGACGTGAGTCTGCGGGACGTGAGGCTGCGGGACGTGAGTCTGCGGGACGTGAGTCTGCGGGACGTGAGTCTACGGGACGTGAGTCTGCGGACGTGAGTCTACGGAGGGGCGTGAGTCTGCGGGACGTGAGTCTGCGGGACGTGAGTCTGTGGGACGTGAGTCGCGGGACGTGAGTCTGCGGGACGTGAGTCTGCGGGACGTGAGTCTGCGGGACGTGAGGTCTGCGGGACGTGAGTCTGCGGACTGAGTCTGCGGGACGTGAGTCTGCGGGACGTGAGTCTGCGGGACGTGAGGTCTGCGGGACGTGAGTCCTGCGGGACGTGAGTCTGCGGGACGTGAGTCTGCGGGACGTGAGTCTACGGGACGTGAGTCTGCGGGACGTGAGTCTGCGGGACGTGAGTCTGCGGGACGTGAGTCTGCGGGACGTGAGTCTGCGGGACGTGAGTCTGGCGGACGTGAGTCTGCGGGACGTGAGGTCTGCGGGACGTGAGGTCGCGGGACGTGAGTCTGCGGGACGTGAGTCTGCGGGACGTGAGTCTGCGGGACGTGAGTCTGCGGGACGTGAGTCCTGCGGGACGTGAGTCTGCGGGACGTGAGTCTGCGGGACGTGAGTCTGCGGGACGTGAGTCTGCGGGAACGTGAGTCTGCGGGACGTGAGTCTGCGGGACGTGAGTCTGCGGGACGTGAGTCTGCGGGACGTGAGTCTGGCGGGACGTGAGTCTGCGGGACGTGAGTCCTGCGGGACGTGAGTCTGCGGGACGGAGTCTGCGGGACGTGAGTCTGCGGGACGTGAGTCGCGGGACGTGAGTCTGCGGGACGTGAGTCTGCGGGACGTGAGTCTGCGGGACGTGAGTCTGCGGGACGTGAGTCTGCGGGACGTGAGTCCTGCGGGACGTGAGTCGTCGGGACGTGAGTCTGCGGGACGTGAGTCTGCGGGACGTGAGTCTGCGGGACGTGAGTCTGCGGGGACGTGAGTCTGACGGGACGTGAGTCTGCGGGACGTGAGTCTGCGGGACGTGAGTCTGCGGGACGTGAGTCTGCGGGACGTGAGTCTGCGGGACGTGAGTCTGCGGGACGTGAGTCTGCGGGACGTGAGTCTGCGGGACGTGAGTCTGCGGGGACGTGAGTCTGCGGGACGTGAGTCTGCGGGACGTGAGTCTGCGGGACGTGAGTCTGCGGGACGTGAGTCTGCGGGACGTGAGTCTGCGGGACGTGAGTCTGCGGGACGTGAGTCTGCGGGACGTGAGTCTGCGGGACGTGAGTCTGCGGGACGTGAGTCTGCGGGACGTGAGTCTGCGGGACGTGAGTCTGCGGGACGTGAGTCTGCGGGACGTGAGTCTGCGGGACGTGAGTCTGCGGGACGTGAGTCTGCGGGACGTGAGTCTGCGGGACGTGAGTATGCGGGACGCGATGGCAACGTGCAGGTTGCGAGACGTGTTGGTGCGGCGGCCCATTTGCAGTTCGAGGCGTGTGGGTGGAGCCGAGAGCGTGGCCGGGAGGCGACCGTCTCGTGGGGGAAACCGCGGCCCAGAGTGAGGCCCCGCCCCGCGCCGGGATGCGGAACCCAAGGCGCGCGCTCGGCCGCCGCAACGGCCTGCGTTCTCCGCGCCGCTCGACGCCACCGCCGCCTCCAAATGGACGAAACGTGTTTCCCTTAATTCCAGCAGCGACGCGATTAAACAGGCGCAAGTTCTTTTTCCGCCGAGAGGGCGCGGCGCGCCGCGGTGCGGTGCCCTGCGGCAGTGGGCGCTGGAAGCGAGAGCGCGATCTACACGGCCGTGAAGAGAAAGACCACGACAGACGACGGAGGAGAGCCTGAGCGGCGAAAAAACCGCGATGACGTGGATTCTGAGCGGTGAAAATAAGATACGATTTATGACGAAACAAAAATGGAAATACGGCAATTTTAAGCAAAGGGTAAAGTGATGATAGAAGATAAAATTTTACATAAATGATATAAAAATAAAGAGGAATTATAGCCCAATTGTTGTCAAGAAGATTCGTAACTTGTTAATCTCTTGAACGACATATTAAACGTCTGTTAAATATTTTACATTAATTCCGATTGCGCTAAAGCTCAATTTTGGTCTTGGCCAACATCCGCATTCTTGCAGAACTTCTGGTCTTTCTAATTCTGTGCAATGACCGGTAGTTTAAAGAAGAAGCTCTCTTGAGCCTCTTCTTCTTTAAAATACTGGTTAGTGGAAGTGGAACAGAGATATTTTTATTCAGACTTTTTCAAAAACAATTTCTAATACAACAGTTAAGAATTAAAGTGAAATATTAAAAAAAAAATTTAAATTAAATTAAATTAAATTACAAAAAGTTAAAGGTTCAAGAAGAGAGAGAGAGAGAGGAGAGAGAGAGAGAGAGAGAGAGAGAGAGAGAGAGAGAGAGAGAGAGAGAGAAAAGAGTTACTAGCTAAAGAAAAAGTTTAAATATTGAGGAAAAAAGTTCTAGTCCGTGAGGGACGAGTGTGGCGCCAGTGACGCGAGTGCATCGCCGGTACTGCTGCTGCTGCTGCCGTTGGTGCGGTGAGGGCGTTGGGAAGGGGCGATGGGGCGCACAATAGTCCATTGCTTGACATATTACGCAGAATTTCCCCTAAAATTGGCATTAAATTGTGTAATAATAATAATAATAACAATAATAATAGTGTTCTTTGTTGCAGAATAAATTTATTATCGCTGCTAGCATAAAAATCAATTATTTAATAAGAAAAATTTTTCCTGTGTATATTCCAAGTTGACAGTTGATTTCTTACTCATGTAGGAAAAATAATTTTGATTTTATAAATATAGCAACTTCAGTATTTCATCGAAAAATATTCATCTGCAGAGTTTCATCTGCATATGACGAGGCCACGTCATCCACCGAACAAACAGAATTGGCATTTCCAGAAAATCAAAATTGACAATGGGCAATGTGAATGAAAGACATACGAGTAACACCTTACGCATATATCTGATGACAAGATTATGGTTCTTTGTAGCTTATATTGGGGTCAATCCATTTTAAGTGGTCCAGCACTGGTCGCTCGACCATCTCGAAAAAATTTCATATTCTGTACATAAATTTCCTTATGTTTTGGCTGTTCAAAGCCATCTTCAACTTTTTTTTATTGTACCTGGTTCACAAATGGCGGCCATTTTTGTTTCGCGCCGTGCGCCATTTTTCGCGTTCGCAGACATTTACTCTTTCCTAAATTGCTCAGCTCTCGGTTGTTCTAGAATTCTAGAATAAAAAGCATTCAAATCAGCATACTCTGGCCTGCAAATCGAAATATTATTTACATACTTTCTATGTCTTTATTTGGGAAATATTTGCAACCAAATCTTTGGAACGCGAATGAACGAAATTCGATTTTCAGAGAGTAATTTGTCAAAGAAGTAATAGAATCTAAGCCTTCTTTTTTTCTGTGCTTTTACACACAACAGTATAGTTACTTTTTTGTAAAATATCATTGGTATATAACTCACCCCTTGAAAATTACATCCTCTTGAAAATTGGAATTTTGGATTTTTTCCCAATTTTGAACTGTAATATCTCTGTTGGGGAACCAGATAAAAATCTGAAAATTGCACACATGCTAGACCGCTATCACACCAAACTTCAGTAAAAATTACAACTTTTAGACTTAACTCGAAGTATTTTTAAAAAAATTGAAAACTTACGAAAAAAAAGGCTTCATTTCCCCATTGAGGATACATTGTGCCAAGTATTAATCACATTATTTTGAAGCTATTTTAAACTAAAATCTACATTGATTTAAAATAATTAATTATTCTTAATAATTAATATACATAAAAGTGGCCTAATATATAATTTTCAATATTACATATACTTTACTCTAAAACAAACTTACAATTTGACATCTACGTCCGTAATTGAAAATATTGTTATCTTGATTTTGGAATCTGAACCGCTTAAAACAAAAATTATTTATAAAATACAACAAATAAATAAATTCACCGTTTTGTTTATGTTTTTTGCGTTTAAATTTGCCATTCTGCTTACTATTTCTGAATGTTTCTGCAGAAATACGGTCGGTCGCACCGTATTTCTTAGTGAAAATAACGTGACTGAATTAACAGAAAATGCAAAAGAATCAGCGGATATTAGACCAGTGCAGTTTAGGAAAGCAGAGTCGAAGATACTGCCAAACTTGACACCGAACCTCTGATTATTTCTTAGAATATCAACAACCGAAGATTCGTGTATCTGACTAAACCAACGCGGTGGGCCGAGGATTAACACACTTTCGAGTTCACACAGGCTTTTGAATCGTTTTCTATGACTTTGTGGCTTGAGGGTTGTTTTCCTTTACGTCAAAACGTGTTAATCTGTGCCTTTGTGCACAATTGTGTGACCGTTTATGGAAATGGACTGTGATTGCTGTATTGGTGATATTACTAATGAAGTTGGCCATAAACCTTTATGATATTTTTCCTAAGGACATTACGTCAATTGAAGACTTTGATGTAGAGGAGAATGTTGTTTTCATTAAGGAATAATTGTGATATCACATCTCTCTGTAAGTATCAAGAGATAAAATTTGATCTCTTTGGCCAATGTTTTTTAAATCCTTACAAAAATCATAAAAAGTCTTTATCAAAAGCTTTGAGAGTAATAGCTTTGGCTCGCACAACTAACAAGAAAAAAACTTTTTCGGACAATCTTTTACCAGGGAAATCATTGTGTCCATCATGTTATTCTAAAATTCAGTTGCGATCATTGCATCCAAGGAGTACTGTGCGACTGTTCGTATCTCTGCAGAAACCTTCAGAAATAGTAACTAGAATGGCAAATTTAAACGCAAAAACATAAACAAAACGGTGAATTTATTTATTTGTTGTATTTTATAAATACATTTTGTTTTAAGCGGTTCATATTTCAAAATCAAGATAACAATATTTTCAATTACGGACGTAGATGTCAAATTGTAAGTTTGTTTTAGAGTAAAGTATACATAATATTGAAAATTATATATTTGGCCACTTTTATGTATATTAATTATTAAGAATAATTAATTATTTTAAATCAATGTAGATTTTAGTTTAACACTTATACCGAAACCTTCCGTGAAATATCGCCAACCCCCGGTCTGTCAGACTCCCATTTTATATTTGTGTTGTTTATCTTATAATTGTTATTATTTACCTCATTAATTGGTTGGAAATGTAATTTAAAGCAAGTTTTTGAAATTTGTGAAGTTTTTGTTTATTTTAACTAAGAATTTGTTGCATGAAAAATACGAGAAATATTTTTATATGAAAAAATACAATGAACACTGAACCATTTCTAAATGTAAACCTAAACCAATGTAAATATACATTATTTTTTCCCTAGTAAAAGTATTAGAATTCAAATTTACAAAACAACATTTTAAATTAAGAAAGAAAACTGAAAACTGTGTTGTAATTTAATACAACGCTTGGACCACGGTACAAATGTCCTTTCACTGACTTGTATTTACTACATCTTTTGAACAAGCTACACACATTTTTCGACTGCATTCAAGGCAGACAGCTTTCTCACATCTGATGCATTTGTATGCAGTTTTTCTTTTTTAACTGATGGACAAGTTGAGCAGGTCTTTCTTGTTTCCAAACGATCACTAGGCCCTTCGTCTCCTGCTTCTCCTTCTGCTTTCTGTTGTCCCTGAGGTAGATTTTCTCCCAAAGCCTTCTTGATGTTTTTTTTCAAATCTCGGTGAATAAATGGCATAAAAAAATCACTGAAAATGGGTCGGCTAAAGGCATCTTTTGTAAATAATGATGTGCTTTTTCGTCATTTGGCCTAAGGACCGATGCAACTAAAAGCAAACCAATAAGAGCATTGATTTCTACAAAATCTGTATCTCCATAATTGTTCTTCTTAGTTTGAGTTGATAATCCCGCTCTCACGCTTTGTATTTTCTTGTTGGTTACAACTATTGTATGTACCATTGTATCATCGAACAATAGCTTCCAAACATCTATTTTTGTTGGTTGGTTTCCCAAAGTTCTTGTTCGCCCTTTTATGCCTGGCAAAATTCTTATAATATTTGTAGCAGGTGTTCTAACATTCCTTTTTGGTTCTTTACTACTCCATGCATTAGAAGGGTTAGGTTCTGATTTTTTCATTCTTTCTAAGTAAAATTCCTCCGGTTGTTCAGTGTCATGCCCCTGACTCACCCCACTTGCATCCTGTTCAATTCTCCTCGCTTCCAAGAGAAAATTGTCATCACCATCATCATCTTCTTCTGAAGAAGAGTCTACTGTAGAAACTTGGTCCGTGTGATTTACAACTTTTGTATTTTGAATCACAAAGTCCGGGTCTTCGTCTGAATTGTCTACAATGCTGCTGTCACAAAATCTTCGTTATAAAGCAATGCACGAATGCAGTCATCAAAGTCTGGATTGTTTGGGGTGTAATACTCTAGATGGTCGACTGGGTCGAGACATTCTATTTCAAGAGCATGGCACAACAAATAGAAAATGTTAAGAACTAAAATTCACTAAGGAGAAAATGATGCATACGCACAACGAAACCCTCGGTACGTCAGACCTCCGCACAAACTACGTGAACAGAAACCCTCGGTCACTGAGACTGCCACGTTTCTCACAAAAGCACTGGCAAGGGCAAATGCTTCCCAAAAAATGAACAGCAGCCCGTTCAATGTGGAGGGGGAAGGGATGGAGGAAGGTACTAGGGAGATAAGCTGACAATGTTGAACAGTGTTGCCAATTTTATCTACTAAAATTTCACGGAGGTCTGAGAGACCGGGGTTTCGGTGTAAGTGTTAAAATAGCTTCAAAATAATGTGATTACTACTTGGCACACTGTATCCTCAATGGGGAAATGAAGCCTTTTTTTTCGTAAGTTTTCAATTTTTTTAAAAATACTTCGAGTTAAATCTAAAAGTTGTAATTTTTACTGAAGTTTGGTATGATAGCGGTCTAGCATGTGTGCAATTTTCAGATTTTTATCTGGTTCCCCAACAGAGATATTACAGTTCAAAATTGGGAAAAAATCCAAAATTCCAATTTTCAAGAGGATGTAATTTTCAAGGGGTGAGTTATATACCAATGATATTTTACAAAAAGTAACTATACTGTTGTGTGTAAAAGCACAGAAAAAAAGAAGGCTTAGATTCTATTACTTCTTTGACAAATTACTCTCTGAAATCGAATTTCGTTCATTCGCGTTCCAAAGATTTGGTTGCAAATATTTCCCAAATAAAGACATAGAAAGTATGTAAATAATATTTCGATTTGCAGGCCAGAGTATGCTGATTTGAATGCTTTTTATTCTAGAATTCTAGAACAACCGAGAGCTGAGCAATTTAGGAAAGAGTAAATGTCTGCGAACGCGAAAAATGGCGCATGGCGCGAAACAAAAATGGCCGCCATTTGTAAACCAGGTACAATAAAAAAAGTTGAAGATGGCTTTGAACAGCCAAAACATAAGGAAATTTATGTACAAAATATGAATTTTTTTCGAGATGGTCGAGTGACCAATTTATTAAATTCTGGACCACTTAAAATGGATCGACCCATTGGTAAAGTTGTACAATTTTATGAGTATATTTGATGGCATCATTTGAAAACATAATTTTCTTTTTAGGAAATATTCTTGTTCTTTGAACTCCTGTGGTCAATATTGTCATTGCCATGGTGTTAATTTGTGCAACGGAAACGAGCTGGATTGTTTTCGATATCTTGTTGCTGCAAAACCGCTATAAACCTTCGAATACAAGGAGATCCTACGTTTCAGTCCTGATGGCTGCGCCAGGATTAAATTGATTGGTTGTTTGAGTGATTAGTGATTCCGCACGCGTCTATTAAAAAACAAGGCAATTCATCCCATAAGTGCAGTGCATGCTTTCATCGCGGGAAGCAGCGATGATTTTCCCCCATTGGATGGTGTAATCTGGCACCGTCCTAGAGATCGGCTGGCGGGCTTTTCTCCAACCAGGTATCTTCCTCCAACGGGGCACCCTTCCAACTGGAACAAGCACTAAGCCCCCGACTGGTTCTCCGGCAGATGAGAGGAAAACTCCGTTGGCCGAGGGTAGGTCGGCGTCCGATCTCTCCATCCACTGGGGGAAAGTCACCGCCACCCCCCGAGGAAAACATGCACCACACTTACGCGACTAATGACCTTAGCAGTTGACGCGCCCGGAATCACTAACAATCCACCATCGGATTCCGAAGAAGTACCTTACACAACGGCGACGGACCCAATGTAATTCTTTCCCCCCTATTGTATTCCCGATCTACTCCCTACGTTCTAGAAAGATCCCATATGGCAACACTACTGCGGAATAGAGCTTTAGCAGGAAAATGCCGACAAGAGGAAAAAAATGACGAACCGCGTGAAATATTTTTCTCGTTTGATTAACAAAAGTCCAAATAAGAATTGTCTTTGGAGGAGTTGTCTGAAATTGCGTTTGCATTTTCAGCGGGTCATTAATAATTCTCCCATAAATTATGGGCATTGGGGCAAAAGTCAAGACAAGTATTTTTTATGATAATACTAGCAGGGTTAGAAAATTAGAAATGAAACATTAAATATGAAAGGACAAGGTATAAAGTAAATGCATGGTTATTTAACGATACAGCAAATTGTGTTTCTCAAATGTATTAAGGTATTTGAAATAACAGAACTGGTTTCACTTTACAGACCATTTTAGTGTATACGAGTTCACAACATTCTGAAGGCCCGATGTACGAGACCGACTCGTAGATGCTCGATTACCGCACATTAGACAGGTCGTTACGTGCGTTGCTAATCACTAGTTGCTACGCATTCTCGCAGAAATTCTGTTGCATATCTCGCGACTGTTCGGTATGGAAGGGCATTATTCCCAAATGCTTTCACCAATTCCCTGCAAGATTCTCGGCCATTTGTGCCTTGTAGAACGGCTGTCTTGTAATATGAGCGCTGCTCGAAACATGATACATTCATCTCGCACAGCGGTAGTCGGACAGCTGATTTCACGTTTCTCTCTCTGCTAATAGAGACACTCACATAGCCATCTGTTGATGTGAACACACCCAACTGTAGCATTTCTTTCACGCTACAAATGAAATTGTGTAATCCGGTAATATTTCTTTTAGAAATAAATAATTGCTATGACTTCTGCCTTGTAGTTTTCAGTTATTTTTAAATACAATATTGAATCAAAGAAATCTTTTGATCATTCATGATTCAGAGATATTTCCTGAAAGAAAGATAATTGAGACTAGAGGTTCATTTGGCAGTTCTAATAACACATCAGAGTGTAAATATTTCATACAAATTTGTCAGTGATAGAGGCAGGCAACCCGACAGGTATAATTTCCTTGAGTTTTGTTTCCTTCTTTGTTCAGTGACCATCTGCTATGTGCTGTGTCATTTGAAACTTTATCGGTGATGTGGTGCTGAAAGGATTATTTCGAACAGGAACTTCCTATCTGTGATCTGCCAATCAACTATCAAATATCTCTTGTTTTTAACTCGATATATCTCTACACATAGGTGATAATGCAAAAACGATGTAAAGGCTAAACGTCTTTTGAAAGAACTTCCTGTATATGACTGCAAATGACATTGACTGCAACAGTCCGTCCAAAATTGGATTTGTAGTGCCAAACCTTATGGGATTTCTGAACTTAACTACCATTTTAAAATTTCAATCTCAATTTAAACTACTTATTAACATAAGATTATTTTTGTACCATTTTCTTACGAAGTTTTCTTTTGAATACATATGATTCACGTAATATACTCAGAACAAATTACCATTTGTGTCCAAAAAATTAACTTATTTTTATAGATCGAATATTCGAAGATTCGTATCGAATATTGTACCCACGGTTTAGCCCTGTTAGACTTAGTTTCATGTCAGGGAGGTTTTACTTGTTCTACGGCGGGCTCCTGTCGTTTAGGCTAATCCTCATCTTCTTCGGCTTGCCCTGAGGCACCCTCAAGCTGGTAATGCCGGAAATGCCGGAACCCAACGCTTCTCTGGAACGACTCCCCATTTGAGGCCGGGTAGAGCCGCCCTGTCAGATTGGAACTAAAGTGTTTCCGGATTGGTACCGGAGTCGAATTAAGCACCGCACAATGCACAGGTCCAGGTATCCTCCCAATTTACCTTGGGAGGCGAGTCCTGCTACGACAGATTCAAGACTCAAATAGGGCCCGCCATATGCGAGAATCGGGTGATTCTTAGCCTCCAACCCACCTCCTAACTACGCTCATTTTTACTATAACCCCGTGAGTATCGTCGGAAATGTAGGTACCCGGGCGGGTGATTTCAATTCCCCTCAAGGACGTCTCAATGTTGCATCAGGAGAAAACGACATAGCATCAATCCTGCTCGCGGGAAGGTTATAAGAAATGTATTACCGTGTGAGTTCTATCTTTCCACGCTCTTATACCTTTCCAGGGGGCATTCACGCTCCCAGGTTGGACATCTGAACATAGCTCTTATCCTAATTTCCGAGGGTGTACACGAACTCCGTTGGGATATGATGCGGATACTCTGGAACTTTCAAAAAAATTTCAAATTGTTTTCTTAATGCTTTTGTTTTCATTGCAGACCTATTTATTCAATAAATACACTACAAAATATTATTAACATTCCGTCACTCGCGCGGCCGTTTTGGATCTTTTTGAACTTTTACTCTCATTATGAAGTTTTCTTTCTTTATTAATATCATTAAGACATTTTGTCTTATTTATCTTGTATTATAATTGAATGCACAATAATTACAAACCATATTTGAAGCTTCTATTATATTTCCGTCAATCGCGCGGCAACTTGTAGCACGAGTACTCGCGCGTTGGACTGCGTTAAACAGCCGCATTATTTAGTTTTCTAAATCTTCTAATATTTATGTTTTTGCACAGTTAAGAGAGAGAAACGTAACAAAGTTAACAGAGAAACGTATAAAAGCAACATTTGAAATAATAAACTCTCTCATATTACCGAAAAAAATATCGTCTTGATCACGTACGGAAGAACACAGTTTCAAACGCCAGTACTCGCATGTTGGATTCTGCCAAACAGACACAACGATTTTACCTCAGGGAATGGCGACATAGTGCATAACAGAGATAAAAAATTATTGATACCCTTCTCAAACACTGTTAGAGGAATAGAAGTGTTGTTTTTACTCGCGGAACGCTAATATTCCTTTTTTTAATTAGATAAGAAACTTCTGTTTGACTCTATCCAACGGCGCCAGTGACGGAGTAATAAGCAATATTTCAAATTTTTGCTTGTTTGGAGCATAATATAACTTAAGGAAGAGATTTCATTAAGGTAAAAATACCTCTATCTTCATAATTGTAGTTGTAGGAAGACACCGAAACAAATTTGAATTTTTGCAATTTTTTAACATAAGAGTTTATATATCGAAGAGAAAATCTGTATTTGTCAATCAGTGGAGCAGCTCATAAACTTGGGAATGTTTATTTTCTTAGGGAGTGAGCGCTGAGTTGTGTTTTATTTCCAAACATATTTTGTCTGATTTATTTCCTCAAGCACACACATAAATTGACAGTTGAGCTTCACTGCTGAAAATATTTTCTCGGCTGACCATTGGCGAAACTTTACCTCTTTGAACACTCGTATTCCAAACATTATCTCTACAAAGATGCCAGTCACGTTTACCCGTAATTTGTGATGTTACCTGGGCGAACAAGTAGGTTTTGTAAATTTGGAGGTAATTGTTAAAGGATTTAATTTTATTTTGTCGGTCCTTTTGTCGTGGAATCGTTTACATTCTGCTAGCACGTTATAGTCCCTGTAATATTTCTACCCTTCGAAAACACGTGCACCTCGACAAGAGTATGTGTAAACAAAACTCTGTTTTCTTTTATCTTTTTATGTATTCTATACAATATTTCATCCATTACAGCTGTCTAAACAGTCATTTTTCTCAAACTGGACAACATAAACACTATTCTCTTGTAAAATAAAAAAAACCACTCTTAAAAGTTTTAATTCATTATTTCTATATGTATCCATGACATCAAATTCGCAAACAATAAAGTGCAACTACAGGTAGAGCTACGTTGTTACATGATTATGTGAAGAAATTTTGAAAAATGTAGTAGTGGATAAAGTAATGTATGGCACTCGAGAGTAAAACGATTTTACTGTCCCTCTCACCTCCCATCGCCACCTAGAGGACTCAAACTTTGCACTCCGGAATAAAATCGTATTTTTTTTCTCTTGTACTATAAATTACTGTTATCGATATATTTTGTTATTTTGATTTTTATGACAATGAAATCTTAAAAAATAACTACAGAGTTCTAATATTAGCTCCCCAGAAATTATTATTTGGAATTTTCTACGAAAATTTCCATTAGAATTAAAATTTTAACTGATTCTATAACGTAATCTTACAAAACTTTGTACAGATATTCATTTCTGTATATGTTAAGTCAAACACAATTGTGTGACGTTTGATATGTTTTGTAGGCTTTGAATAGTTTTGTAGGCTTTGAAACGATGATGTACTGATGGGTATTAATACGCGAGTGTAATATTTGCTCGTTCCTCGCTCGTATCGTAAACTTCACTCGATTAATACCTATTACATCGAGTTTCCTTCGCTACTTTTTTACGGCTTACGGTAACTTTTATCAGTTAAACTTTTACATTGAATGGTTTCGTGGCAGTTGACATGCAGAATTCAGCCAAGGCCACCTAATGGACATTTCCCTACCCACCGTCGGTGGCTTTGTTTCATCAGAACGCTTGCAAGGGAGAACAGGAATTGCCGCAATAATTCCGACGTCACCATTTTTGCTTTTTCTCTTATTTCTGAAGATGTCAAGTCCACCTTTCATTCACTAGACTTTTTAAACGACTCTTCTTGAGGAGAACAACACGACAGCAACATAAAAAACTTGCGTTCAGATCTTAGTCTTAGGCAAGTGTTCTCTCCAAATGCTACCACTGTCAAATAGGATGAAAGTGAAATTACGATTGAATTTATCTTAAATAATATTTCACACAAAATTACTACTAATAAATGAACTTAAAACTGAGAAGCATAATCTAATATTAAATACAATTTTAATGTACAGAATGGAACGAAACATTTACTCTAACGATTCTCAATGATTAATGAACTGGCAATACTTGGTTTATAAGCTTCTAAGTGACTGGTCAAGCACCTGTATAATAATGAAAACTGCAACGTAATGCGTATCATTATGCAACGGGCTGCAGACATCAAATGGCAGAACTATACAATGGGAGTAGAAAACTGATTTTTGAAGACGAACATTTGCAGTAAATTGAAGTATTTTCTTTTAGTAGCATTCTTCTACCTAACGACGAATGTTTCAAATTTTCTTATTTGCTTCCCATTTGTCAGTCAGCGGTATTTATTAGCTTTCCTTCAAATAATTATAACATTTGAATGAATTTGAATGTCACATATTCGACCTTGTGTTAAATCATTTTTGGTGATCTCCTTCAACTGATCATGAGAGTCAGTTTCAGTGAATTTCTAGACATCTGCGATTATTATTACTTTATAACTTTTCAACTCCGTTTGAACTACGACGTAGTGTTTTCCCTTAAGTATATTCCTTCAACATGTTAAAACATTTTTGTTCCTAAATCAAACGTCTGTATTGCATCACACTGAATATGGTTTAATCTGACACAACCAATTAACTTACAGTAAGATCATTTTGTGATTACAGAAAGCGAAAATACAAATGTTAGATTAAATAGCGAGATACGAATGGCGTCATTTAGAAAGTGAATGTAGTTGTCGACATTAACTGCAACGACCTGACGACCTACATTCCCAGGCTGCACATCCATCATGGGAGTCGTTATTTTAATCTGGCGTTCTTAAAAGCGACGAGGCTCTAAATAAAAAGCAGGCCTCCGAGCCGGTGCAGAAGGTAGTGTGTCAGCAAGTGTACGTACGGCAGCAGACAGTGAGGGTGGAGGTGGTGATGGGGTGGGGTGGGGTGGTTGAATCCGAGCGGTTCGTCTTGGCTTAATTTCCGCGTAGGCCTCCCGCCAGTACGTTTGGGTTAACGAGGCGAATGTGATTAATAGGCGCCTGCCGCGCGCAATCTCGCCCCTCCCGCACCCTTCCTCCGAGCAGCCAGCACTTCGACGCTGCCGCGTCAGCTCCAGCGCCTGCCTCGGTGCTTGTGTCGCCGGCGGCGGCGGAGGCGGAGGCGGTGGCAGCGGCGGGCGGCGGGCGGCGGGCGGCGGGCGGCGGGCGGCGGGCGGCGGGCGGCGGGCGGCGGGCGGCGGGCGGCGGGCGGCGGGCGGCGGGCGGCGGGCGGCGGGCGGCGGGCGGCGGGCGGCGGGCGGCGGGCGGCGGGCGGCGGGCGGCGGGCGGCGGGCGGCGGGCGGCGGGCGGCGGGCGGCGGGCAGCGAGGTTGGGGGCGGGGGGCGGGAGGCGAGGGGCGGGGGGCGGGGGGGGCGGGGGGGGCGGGGGGCGGGGGCGGCGGGCGGCGACAACATCCCCGCTCGCTGTGCCGTCAAGGGGCGTGTACTATCGTTGTAAATGCTGCTCCAGCAGCTCCCATACTTGCTTGCCCGTGTGTTTGCATGTATATCGCCCTATGAGGGGCGTTATCGCCCTGAGAGGCATGTATCGTGAGGTACGTACTGACACTTTCCTAACACATGATCTGTTTTGTCCAATTTCTCGCGTTGTATGTTCGGTATCGGTATCAGACTATTTATTTATTTATAAGTAGACACAATATCGTCATCACCGCAAAATGATTAATGATCTGAGCTCTCTGGAGGTGGAGAGGGGGTTTGAGATGTGTAAATATACCTTTCATCTTATTTACTTTTCATGGAAACCTGAGTTTCTATTTTTTCTTTCTTTATATATTTTTGCTGGTTGGTAACACTTTTGCTGGTTCATGTAGTAGTATAATATTGCGTAGCCATTACAAAAAATATGTGAATGTCTATGCAATTGTAGCACCACTAGTTTTCGTTATCCTATTAATGTTATTCGGCCTTCCTTTTTATGTTGCTTTTTGTTGTTATTTCCGGTGTGTTAACTTTTTTCCTGAGGTCTTGTTGTTTGATGAACATTAGTGTAATTTTAATTATACTAGCGTACCCGTGCGAGAACTCTCGCATGTTAAATCCCACCCTTTCCCTATCCATTTGTCTATCCTTTCCATAAAGGAGAGGAACTACTAATGTACTTGAATTATAAAAAAGTTCCAAATAATTATAGACAGTCATAAACAAAATATATTTGTTATCTTATGATTCTATATTAACCAAATTTAATAAAAAATACAAAAGTTTTTCAATAGATATTTCAAATAAAGTTATTCTCAATACGCAACAACCTTCATGTTGGTATTTTTTACGTAGTAAACGTGGACTTGTTTAATAATTTATTTTATAATCTACAAATTCATGTGAGTATTAAATTTTTACTACGTACTTTCTTTCAATTTATTATTTTTTGATGTAATGTATTATATCATGTGAGTATAATATTTTTTTACTACGTACTTTCCTTCAATTTATTATTATTTTTTGGTTTAAAGTTTTTAAAATTAATGCAAATTTGTAGATATTTGAAGATTTATTATTTGTAATTTTATTTTATCTTATAGATTGTGATGTAATGAAATTAATGACCTAATGATGGAGACATAAATAGTCTCCGAAACGTTGTCAAGATAACAAATATATTTTGTTTATGACTGTCTATAATTATTTGAAACTTTTTTATAATTCAACATATCAATAGAGACAGTCTATAGTTGAAATTGATACTAATGTACTTACAGGATATCAAACAAAATAACAATACAATTGATGTTTGAAACAAATTTTCAATTAAAATTTATTCAACATTATAGAGAGATGTTCTTGGAACAATTCATACTTCTTTAAAAACAACATGTGAAGAAATTTTTCAATCTTCCTAGAGAGTTAGCTTTATGCTTTCCTTGATAGTCAAATAATAGAAAAGGGTTTTACTCTTGAGAAAGCCTAGTAAAGTAGTGCGAAAATACCGGATCGGACTAGAACAGACCTACTCATTGCAATATTATTTAACTTTCCTTGATTTGTTATGAAGAACCGAGAGGGAGGTTTTGGAGTCAGGGTGCCAGCTTGCTGGGGTGAGAAAATTGAAAAAATTATTTGTATACTAAAAAGTATTGAATTATTTTCTGCGCCCTTACGTACCTCCAGAAAAGGAATTCTGAGTCAAAAAATAATCAAACTAATGTTTTCACCTTCGAGTACTAAATACCATTTGTTATCATTAGAAACAATTTAGTAGGCATTAGTTAGCCCACTTCGGTACATGGGAATGTTGCTCAAAGGATGTTTGCATTTTTAATATCTTAACGAACCGACACTGTGAGTTTAATATCAAACGGTGTTTTATTTACAATATGCGTTTGCAGCTGGGCATTGATGTACATACTTCCAGATACCGCCAACATTTAAATCGTGCGTTTGGACTGCGATCGTTGGCAGTTGTTGAATGACTTGCGCTTCTCTTTCAATAATTTTAAATTTAGTTGTTTTCTCATTAATTCACGTAGTACTGTAGGCCAGTGCGTTTTGATTTTTGTTTTCTATTTATTTCAAGCTATTTTACTTTAGCTACTTTAAAGTTTGTTCCTTGTGTTGTGCCATAGCATAAGTTTTCCCCCACTACCTCTGCGTACCCGTGCGAGAACTCTCGCATGTTAGACCTCACACTCATCCCTATCCTTCTATTTTCATCATAAGACGGAAAGTAGTTTATTTGATTAAAAATCTATAAAGGTAACTTGCAATGTACTAACACAATAACAAATAAAAATGAAAATGCAATGCAATGAATGTGTAAAAGAAATTTTCAATAAATATTTATTCAATATCATGGAGAATTTGCTTGGAACAATTCTCAACACTTACTTAAAGACATTTGAAGTAATTATTCAATATTCTTTGTCAGTTAGGTTTTAGTTTTTCGTGATAGTCACAAAAATATTAGCTTTTTACTTTTGAGAAAGCTACGTGTCTGAACCCGTTGACTTTAAAATTTCGTCGAATGCTAACGAAAATATTGGAACAGGTAACGAAAATATTGGTACAAACAGAGTCTTCACTCTTCACTGAACACCCACATCCCTCCACAATTAAGTACACAGCTCTTATTGACCATGAAAAAACGTTAATTGAATAGTTTCACTACATGCATAAGAAACAATCTTCTTAGGTATAGGTATCAAGCAACTATAATATTCTCTCTAGTTGTTTCTGGAGAGCAAATCTTGAATTAATGATTATGCAAATAAACCTCGTCAGACTGCACAATCTACGGTGTTAACAGAAAGCGTAAATAAAGATTGTCGAATCTAAGCCTTCTAAGCGTGTCGCCACAAAAATTGCTACCAGCAGGAAGGGCTGAAATATTGAGGAACCGAAAATGAATTGAATGGATTGGAGAATGTCTCATCTTGTAAACATCGTGTGTTGTAAACATCATTGTCTCATCGTGTGAAAATCGTTTCTTTGAGGCCCTCAAAATTTTACTTTTTAAGGCTTGAAAACGCTTTGTTAATGAGTTATTTGCCGATATAAGTTAACATTTGATGGGGGTTGCATTTTACATGAATATTTCGATGCGTTTTTTTAAAGAAATCATCCATATTTTTAAAGTCAAAGTGGAATTCGTCAAGTCTCCGTGAAATTTTCTTTCTTTAGAGCCCTCATTTATAAAGATTGGTTGCGTGTGAGAGCCGGAACCCAAAGGTATACTACTGAAATAATACAGGAGACGATCTCATCTAAACATTTGTAGTTAATAATCGAAAGTGGCTAACAGTAATATCAAGAATCTGAAAATGCCGATGAAATATTTTAGTAAAATATGAATGTTCGTGTTTTTTAGAGAATTTAATATAATCCCTCATTTCACGTCGGATTACCTTTATTTCTAACTTTTCATAACATGTTTATTCAAGAAGCACTTACTTCTTTAATCCTCTTACATTACACTGTTTTCAACATACTGTAAAAACTTAGAAAAAAGATATTCATATTTTCGTGCAATATATCGTTAATCCAAGCTCAGGCATTGCTAACATTCAGTAGTGTAATACACTTGTAATAGGAGAAATAGATAAAAATGAGTTTTCTTATGTCCGAATCTTAGAGCTTCATACTGCTCTTGATACTACATTCTTCAACGTCATTTCAGCGTCCACTGGAAAAAAAATACTCCGCAGAATAATGTTTTTAGTGACGCAAAAGAGTTGTTGGTATGAGATGTCATCACATGTCAACAAACTATTAATTTATTAGTACTGTTGACGTTGTCTACACGTCTGCTCAGTCATTTTTAGCATCACTTTATTCCGGAATTGGTGGAAAATAGGACTGTAAAATTCAACAAATATTACGTGTTGTGTTTTAGTTATTTTAAAAACTAATTTGATACTAATTAAAAGAATGTCTTTGGGTCATATTCAGTTATATTCATCATATACTGAATTCATGTACATTGAACAATTAAAATATCGTCCTTCTCTTTTGGAAAGTAACTTAATTTCGTTAGAAATGCCCTGTTAATTTTTTTCAACGATACGATTCATGAATATTTTCAACTATCTACATTTTCCACTAATTAAATCAAGAAACACGATGGGTTTATTGTTTCAGGGCATGAGAATCCATATTAATTAAAGACTTCGGAGCAATAACACGCTAAGCCACAAAACGTAAGTTTTGAGAAAACGGAGAGTAAAGGTTTAGACATTGCATTCTACACATTGGGATAAAGAACATTAATTTATCAATTACACGTCCATCATGCGGGAATTTTTAAAGTAAAAACCCAGAACTTGATACATGTATGGGGCATCTAAAACCAATAATATCTCAATTTCATCAGAAATGTGGTTTGGCATGTTATTAACCTAAGGTCTTCAATTTACAATTACAGGACCGGTTTCACCGCCCCATATTTTACGAAGATTCATCTGAAAAATTCAGTTTATATTCGCACAAAATGATGTGAAATGATGCAAGTGGACGATGATCCAAGTCAAATCCCTTCTATTCAGCGCGTTTGCAGCCACCCCAGAAACATAGAGCTTACACAGCGTCTGGGCGAGTATAACATTCGGTCAAGTTTGTAACCGTTCTTGACTAAAAATAGAGAAAAATATTACCAATTTTTCATATTACGATTAAGTTAAAACTGTTATTAATTATTATTTATTTATTATGAACTTTAATTAAGTGGACAAATTTACGATACCACCGACAAAACTCTTAGGAAGGTAACATAAATCATTGAAATTCCAGCATGTGATAAAAAGGTTTCATTGTGGATTAGTGAAAATAATGAAAACAATGACTCTCGTAGCAACAAAAACTATTTTACGAATCTCAAATACGTTCAGATCGATATTATTTTTGAACTGGCAACGTATTTTCATTTATAAGCATAGACAAAACCAACATGTAGTACAGAAATCTTCAATGTCGGTAGTTGCTTGATAATCTGCTTTTAAAGCGAGGGCAGCACTTGCACCTGCGCTTGTTGACGAGCAACTACAGTTTTCCTCATTACTCGATTCAGATTTAAGGCCAGAGTCGGCGGTATGCATACAAGTTGATATATTTGTTAAATGATGAAATATTACTCATAAAACTCATGTAAAGCATCCTGTATTTTAAGTAAGCTAGTGAGGAAAGTTGTAGCACGTTTATTACGAATCACGTGTGATTAAGTTGTAAAACTTAAAATCCGAATAATGAGGAATCAGACATTGCCAATAGTCAAAATGATGTATTCAGGTTGATTCTGAACTACACCAGTCTTTAAATTGAAATTGTTGTTTATTAGTTGAGAGATCCATAGAGAATTGAAGGACTGAATTCCTGCAACATATTTGGGTAAGATGATCTCAGCAGCCATGTATAAGAAAGTAATCAGTATCAGTGAAAGCTCAGACACTTCTTGGAACACTCGAGACCATCAAGAGAGATAGTTGATTGGGGTTGGAGAGCGTAATACTATAACATACAATCTAGAACTAGTTTTAATATGCAAATGGTTTCTATTGCACGTGTAACGCTAGGACATCTTTTGATTTTGAATGACAGCTAGCTTTCCACCTCCATGAAGGGGGATTCAAATTCCGAATGATTGAAGTGAAACGGACGAAACGTATTCGAGATTTTCCTCGGAGCTTCCCCTGCCTTTCTTACCCACAATTACCTCATCATCCTATTCACCAATCCATAAAAGATATTCGTCGCTATGTTCAGAAACTTCCATCATAATAAAGGTAACACGGAAGCTAGAATTTCTAGTTATGAGACGTTCCCAACAAATATGATTGCTCTTTTATTTGTTATTTAACTACGTTGTTGATTGATTTTGTTTTTTTCGGCGCGTCATCTGCTGTGGTCATTGGCCCCTGAGGGTAGTGCATCTTTTAATCACGCCAGGTGGCAGTGTTCTTCCCTCTCTGAATGATGAGATCCGGCACCGAGCTATACGTCAGATTGCGGGGTTTTCCCTGTCAAGGTATCTTCCACAAGCGGAGCAGCGCTCTGTACCAATCTTCCAACGTGTGCGGCTGTGAAGTAGTACTTGTATTTGTGAATGTAAGTAAGGACTAAGGATGGGGCTAGGAAGAGGAAGGAATGATCGCGCGCGGCCCGTGGCCCGTTTGTTAGGGTACTGATTCGTCATTCACCTGGTGTTGATCGGAAAAACTATGGGAATCTATCAATCAGAGGAGCTGGCTTTTAGAAAACGGCCGAAGTGGACCTAGCTCCGTGGTAGGAACCATAATTTTGTGGCCTCACAAACTTTTATTATTGATAGGAAGAAAAATGTTGTGAAACTTTTCAAGTTAATCATCTTTTACTTAAACCCATTGTTCATGTCAATGTATTAACGGTTTTCAGTCTGAAAAAATACTCCGAATTTTTGTTCGCAAAATAGTCAAAACATTTTCTTTCACCTCACACTCGTTTGAAATTTTTCTTTCTTGAAGTTTTTTTTTTCGTTTTAGGGGTTGCTGGGTGTCTAATCTGGAATATAGAATCAGTGTTCTTGCTAGTATAAGCCATGGTGTTTCACTTCTATATTTTTATTTTCTGAGTGAGATGTCGGCTTACAGCATTACAACAATTAAAGATAAGGCTATAAACTGCACAATAGGTTTTCTCATTGATGAGCAATATATTGGCGAGGTCGGAAACTTATGGAACCGCCTTTGCATGTAACTAATGTCAAAAATTCCGGCTCCGGTGGGACTCGAACACTTGACCTCAAGGTCAGAGCCACTGCAGTGTCAACGGCAATGCTGACTCAATGCGAAAATCAACCGTTCTACATAATCTACATCATTGTTTCCAAAAGTGTGTGTGTGTGGGGGGGGTGCCCCCAAGGGTAGAGACAAGCAAAGGGGGACGCGGGACCCATCCAGTCATGGAATACCCTATCATTCCCGCGGACTTGGCGCAGTAGGAAGATATGAATTTTGTCAAAGATGTCTTGTTGCTTTGTGTTATTTGTTACATTAGGTATCGTTCAAGTTGAGCACAAAAGAAATCGCAAGTTCAACAATGATCATTTTACGTTGGTCAATTTGCATGATTAAGGTCGGCGTCGAACATCGTCAGTATGCTATTTGCTATGTAGTGCTGAGCAATTTTGTACGAGAAAGCGTTTTCAGCGGTTGTTGAAATTATCGGAGCAAACTTGACATTACTAATGATTTGCGTTGTGTACTCTCTGATATTCAACCACGTATAGGGATCTGGTAAAAAATGCAAGCTTATTCTTCTATCGATTTTTCTTGTCCCCTATTTAATTTAAATTTCAATCTGTAATATTAATTCGGCATAAATAGTATTGTATTTTCTTCCCCTAACCTAAAAATACAAACATTTGAAACAAAAGGTCAAGACAACTTGTAAAATTGTAAAGAGTAAAAAAATAAAATTATTTTTATTCAATGTAGCACTTGTTTTATTCACTACCAAATAAAAGTGCAAGGGGGCGTGTGAAATTTTGCTATTGACGGAGGCGTGGTAAAAAAAATATTTTGTGAATCCCTGGTCTACATAGTTCTACATAGAGGATAGCAATTCCGGAGTTCAAAAAAACGTGCGAGTTCATATTACAGTACACATCTCTGGAAATGTAAACGAAATACTTAGTGACGAGTGGTATTTCCTCTTCTTGCTTTGCCCAGACCCAATAAACGCTGGGTGTGAAATTGCAGTCACATGGTGTGATGTTAGGATGGATGCTTTGTATACTTGACGCTCTGACGCTTTGCCGAGTGATGTGAGCCAAAGCGGACGTGACTGAGTTGCTTTAGCAGAGTGACTCGATTTGAACTGACCTTGTCAGGTCACAGAATTAATTTTCAGGTTGATATCTAGCTTTGGAACACGACGAAACCCTTATATTTGCACACTTTTTCTTGCATAGTTCCACTTGTGCAGTTTTCGTACATTTTTTCTTAAAAGCAATGAAGTTCGTGTTTATAATGTAATGACAAAAAGTTCTCGTTGTGTCAATGTATTCCTCTACTTTCGTGATTTGTAGTGTGTTGTTTTAGTCATACCAGTGTTTGTATATCTACTAGTGAAACATTCCAAATATGTCTTATTTTTTGAATTCGTAAATTGTTCGGTTACAGTTTTTACATTCATTTTACTTACGTTTACATGTAGCTTCAAAAATCATCCTAATACTAATTGTTTACAAACGTAGTTTAAACACATCAATGGATTTTTAAACAAGAAAACCTCATTTTGAAAATTGAAATATTTAAACATTAATATTTTTTTCGGTGAATTTACAGCAAGGTAATTTACAGCTACTTGTTAGTAACGACAGCATTGATATTAGTTTCATTGTCTAAGGTAAAAAATGTGCAAGCAAGATGTGTTTCCTATGTTTAGAGATAATGGAGAAGGGAATATTCCAAACCAAAGTTGCGGAAATCCTATAGTCGCACTATACAACGACGCTGTACAGGGTCAATTAAACCGCTGTATCTCAAAAACTATTTCGCTTATGGAGCTACAACTACACAAAATTTCCTTTCAGGCATCAGGGATACGGAATAAAATAATCATCTAAATCCGTGTGGGGCACATCTCCAAAATTAAATCTCTTCACATGGAATGACCATCAAGTTCACCTACGTTCTTACCCTATGTTCCTACACCTACGAACCTACGTTCATCAATTTGTCAAAGATGTAAATTTTGGTCTCAACATTGTAATCACAATCTTCATTTATCTATACTATTTGAATAATTTGACATTTTTATAATTTGTTCAATGTTCAATATCTTGATATTCCGTAACGGATCTGGTCGAACTCGAGGATCTGCAAATTTGAAACGGATATTTTGATTTTTGGGAGAACCTTAAATGTAGTCTTAAAAACATATTGAAAATTTCCTCAAAATAGAATGCGAAGTTGTTACCACTTACATGTGATTTATATCTAGTCTGCAACAAATAAAAATTAAAACCTAGTGGTGCTACAGAATGGCACAGTCTTTCCTGCAGGTAAGGTATTCATCAAATTAACGATAATTAAGTTTGTTATAAAAAAAACATTTTTAGAAAGTAGCACACGGGAAAAATTAAAATATAATAGAGGTAATTACGTCAACAAGCAGAGGATTTTGCTCCCAATACTGAACAACAATGTCACGAAACGGCGAAGGAAGGACAACAGTTGAAGAAATATTTGAAAAGATTTTGGATCTTGAATTTAATAATAAGTAAAGATGTAGAGAATGATCTCATCAAGTAAACTCACACTGATACTAGAGAACATTTAAAAATCTTTTATTATTTGTTTTTAATGCTAATTACTATCTCAATAGGTATTTAACTGTTAGTAAATCTGAACCGCCAGAAATCTGATCACATTTACAATAGCGTTTGAGTCGCAGCGGCTGCCGTTGTGTTCTCGGGAGGTCGCAGGGCAGGGCTCTCGGTCCCCAGAGCCCCCTGCGATTGCTCCGCTGCGTTCTCCAGCGGCCCGCGAGGAGGCAGCAGCTGTTCCGGAGCCCCCCTCCGAGCCCACGGATCATCCACAAAGCTGCAATCACTTAGTCCCCTCTGGAGCAAGCCTCCTCCCTCTTCGACCCCTCCGCCCCCTTCCGCTCCCGGCCTTCCCTCTGTCCCTCTGCCTTTCGTTCCCTCTACTCCATCATCTTCTCTCCGTACCCTACTCCTCATCATAATCCCTGTAATTCCCTCCGATCTCCTGGCCCTCTTCCGGACCTCCTCACCGCCCCTGCGACCTTACTATTCTTACGCCGACCCTTCCTTCCCCCTCTTTCTGCCAACCTGGTCCATTTTCTCTGTTTTTAAGCCCCCCGCTCTCCATCTGCCAACCCCGCCGTCTATACCCCACCTCCCCTCATCGTCCATAACCCTTCTCCACCACCTGGTACCTTCACCCTCCTCCGCTGTTCGTCGCCCTCCATCGGCTTCAATCAGCCCCCTCGGACGTTTTCGCCGTCTCTGTTTCCTCTTCCATCTCCCTCTGCCTCCTCCACCCCTCCTCCACCTTATCCACCGTCTCTATCCGTCCTTCATTCACTTCACTCCCGCAGACGTGTATGCTCTATTTCACCCCTCTGACCACTCCTGCCCCGATCTCTTCCTCTTCTGTATTCCGTCGCCCCTTCACCCTCTGACTTTTCTCCTCTCCTTCGGTCCATCTCCTTCGTCTTATACGTCCCCTCCGTCTCCTGCATCCCCTCCTCCGTCCATCCCCTCCGCTCCTCATCGTCCCTCTCCCGCTCCATCCTGCGGATTCCTTCGCGATATTTCTCCCCTCTCCCCGATCCCTAATCGTCCTCTTCTGCATTTACGTCGCTTCTTCGCCCTCTCCCTCCCCCCTTCGGCTCATTTGTCCCCTCCACGCCACCTCCAAAACACTCGCGCGTCTCACTCCCTCCATTTCTTTCGCTGCCTCGGCATCGCTGCGGTGTCGCCGCAGCGGCGCTTTCGCGAAATGAAATGCAGGCGGCGCTGATGAGAGAGCTCTTACCACTGTCTCTTTCATCGTGCGTCGTCGCTCGCAGCAATGTCACGTTTACGGACGTCGTTCACGTTGCAACTGCGCGGGTATTACCACGACAATCCGTAGATATGTGCGGAATATTTAATACGGATATTGAGTTGACAATGTGAAAGTAGTTTAGATTTAAAATTATTCCCAAAGTTCCTTTGTTTTAATTCTATTACTGCTTCTTAATAAACTTTCATGAAGATGCATTTTTACTTCTTATTTTAGTGTTGCCAGCCAGGAACCGCAAAATATAAAACGGTATCGTCATTTGGGCCCAGAATTGCCCCAAACCTTACCGATAATTCCAAATATTCAGTAAGTCTAATTATATAAGTTTGTTTTCCTTCTTTCTCGATTCTCTTATCGCAGAAACTATAATTACAGACTGACATTTACTTGGTTTTGTATGTTTTCATAGGAAGCAGGAGCATGTGCAATCAATTCCACTTATATATCAAATGAGACGTAAACATTTTTTAATTACTTTAAGGATTCGTGGGAACAAAGGCTTTTGAGGACTTTTGTTTTCTGAAATGTATGTACTGTATTTGAAAAAGGAAGGTTATTATGTTCCTAGCTAAACATTTTAGTAAAGCAGCAAAATCATACAATTACACGTTGACTTAAAAGAATAGTAATTGAACTACTACTCAGTGAATTACTAGGTACGTTGACATTTTGCTAGACTTTGCAAACGTCTGATTTTCTGACTACTTTCAGAGAACTTAGCGTTGACTACCGGGAATTCTCGAAACCAGGCACCTCCCACCAGCGGGGCACCACCCGAGCCGGGACGAGCTCTAAGCTTCCGACCGGTCTCCCGGAATGTGTAAATTAGTGTAAGTGTGTGTGTGTAGGAGGAGAGGATAGGACAAGGAAGAGGAAGGAAAGATCGCGCGCGGTCCGTGGGCCATTTATCAGGGTACTGCTCGGGTATTCGCCTGGCATTGATCGAATGAACCACGGAAAACTACTGATCAGAACAGTGAGCCACCATAACTCTCCTTCAGACAAGGACTGAGCTCGACCTAGGTGTGTAGCTGGTGTCGAAAATTCTGCAACCGTCGTGACTCGAACCCTAGGACGTCCCGGTCACAGTGACTTTCTCTCTCGGCCGCAACAGTTGCGGGGCGGTCGCCCTCTGGTGTTGATTTTCGACACCGACTCTCGGCTGGATGTGCTGCGGCGGCCCCCGAGTCCTGCGGTGTTGTGTCTACTCACAGGCACCGCCCCGCAACTACCCACACTGAACCTAACTTCCTGTATTATCGACCAACAAATTTCACCTTCAGAGTCTAAACAGCCAACGGATATTTAATGGGCAGTAATATCGATGTAGAGCCCGGTAAGCGCTCTGCGCTGGAGAATCGCGCATGAAATCACCTTGAAAGGAGCGATCGTCTCTTGCGGCGTTCAACCAGGAGAGAAGGCTCAGTGCATCTACCTGATGTCACTGCAGTCCCTCAGACCGGGAGGTCCTAGGTTCCACTCCCGACGGTGGCAGGATTTTCGACACTAGCTTGTCAGCTAGGTCGAATTCAGTCGCTGTCTGGAGAAGAATTTTAGCGGTAGTTTTCCATGGTTTCTCCGATCAACACTAGACGAATGCCGGAGCAGTACCCTAACAAATGGGCCGCGGACCGCGCGCGATCTTTCCTTCCTCTTCCTTGTCCTATCCTCTCCTCTTACACACACTGTTACACTAAAATGCACTACACTACCACACATGCCGGGAGACCGGTCGGGAGCTTACAGCTTGTCCCGGCTGGGGCGGTGCCCCGCTGGTGGGAGATACCTGGTTGAGGGAAAACCCCGCTAGTCGACGGTAGGTCGGCGCCAGATATCGCCATCCAGCGGGGAAAAAAGTCATCGCCACATCCCAAGAAAAAAAACACGCACTACACTCACGGGACTAATGACTTGATTAGTTGACGCGCCCGGAAACACGAATCAATCAATCAATCAATCTTGCGGCGTTCAGAGTCTTTCCTAGGTCACCTCCCCCCCCGGCGAAAAAACTACATTACACTTACGTGACTAATGATATTAGAAGCGCCCGGGAACCCTAAATAACCAATTAATTGATGTTTGGAGTGATTGACCCTCTGGGAAGGGGTACCTCACCCCAGGTTGTTAACCACCACACATCTACAAACGTTTAGTATTCCACACCACATGCTGTGAAGTTGTTCTTACTCCGTGTACTCCGATAGTGTCACCAAATCTTCAGCCATTGATCCACGTTTTGTAATTCGTACACCGAATCTATGGTTTAAACCCAAATTAATGTCGTTGGCCTGCCAGTAGCACTTTCAAATGCTAGAGATCCTCAAACCTTGCAAAGTAGAATTGTTCATATCGTCACGTATGAAACTTAGTGTGCATGTTGTAGAAATTGCAATCATCCTAAACAACGTATTGTGTCACCTGAACAAATGTGCATTGAAGTTTGATCCGAGGGTTGATACGTTTAAATATTTTTCTTTAAATAATGGCGACTGGTGGCTGATCAACGGCAAATGAAAATTTGTGCAAAACGTAGTAAAATTAATGATCTACCACTAGCAGGACCGCACATGGGAGATCAGTTCTCATCAAAAAATTCAGAAAAGCGTGGCTGTCTGGGGCGCAAAAGAAAGACGACATGCAATTGATAGTTGTTTCGGACCACGTCAACAGCTATGGTCACTATTACCGATTGCCTAGTGAATGTTTTATCTGGGAGGTGGAGATGATCTTCTCCCACTGGTTGGTTAGATTTGGCGCCGACCTAGATGGCTTGAGGGAGATAATCCCCTGTAAATATCCCCCTCCAGCCAGGCTTCTCACCAGACAAGCTGTAAACTTCAGACTGGTCTGAAGTACAGACTGGTTTGCAGTACAAAAACATAATATGGAAAGACATTTTCGATCATGAAAATTCCCGTTGGGGTAAAATGACATAGTAAGCCATTTCATCACAGTAGTAGGTATGTCATTTTATCTGTAGATCATACGTTCAATGTGTAGATGTCCTGTTACCAAGCACTTGAAAATGCAGGTTATGAATAGCACTGAAAATACTCACCAACAAAGTAGTTACTCATCTTATTTAAAATAAGTGTACTGAATCACATCTAAACGATGTAAATTATCGCAGAAGAACAGTTGTTGCAAATTTCTGAACCTCTAAAATGATTGATTTCGTAGCAGCAAGAACATTTCACACGAAAGAACTACACCATTTCCTGTGGATCACTGTCACCAACCCTAGAACGTACCTTGCTCTTGAAAACAGTGGCGGCAATTGGGAGAAATATGAGGTGTGTCATTTTATACCAGTATGTCAATTTGGGACAGTTTCCCCTACTGCTCCGTCATTCGCATGGTGTTGATCGGAGCAACCACAGAAAACTATTGATCAGAGCAGTCGGCCGCTAGAATTCTCCTTGATTCACCGGCAGAATTCGACTTAACTGTGTGTCGAAAATCCGCCTCCGTCGGGGCTCGAACCCTAAGAAAGTCCGGTCAGAGCCGCTGCGAGTGGAAACGACATGTGACTAAACATGCTTTCTACCAACTTTTTGTTTGAAATACAAGGAGTCTTAAAAATGTACCACATCCATAAATTTTGTGACTACTCTCCAGTCTAAAATGTTCTGTGTAAAACACAATCTCAGAAATACACAAACATTCTATGGGCTTGAAACTGACTCTGGGCGTGGCTTCTAGAATCTACGCAACGGTCTACTGTCTTCCAGTGCCGTCGATACCAAAGGTGTGGCGACATGGCATACACGGCGGAGAGACAGTTGCCCTGAGATTGCTGTTGGTTAACGTGGGGTAGAGCTATTCATCAGAATTTTAACGCAAGAGTATCGGAAGTTTTTCTTTCTACGCGTTCCAACTATAGGTATGAGAGTTTGCATGTAAAGCATATCATTTTCTAATGTAAACAGTAGCAAAGCAACAAACACTTGGGGGTTGTAAAAGCAAGCCAGCTTGGAAAATTACACAAAAGCTATTCATAAAATTATTATACACAAGTCGATCGAAACACACACGTAAATTTCAATGATGGAACTAAAGAACGGATTTTGGAAAATTGTCTTTATTTAAATAGACAGTTAAAATTTGATTGAAGTACCTCAATTATTTCAAGAGATTGTACCTAAGAAATTAATAACTTCAAAATTAAATTTAAAAATAAGAAACATAGTATTTTACTCAAGTTAAATTTTATTGTCGAGTAGTAAAGAATATATTTTCATATATATTTTGCAAGAAGAGGTTCGAAGTAAGAAGAAAGGTCGAAGTAAGAAGTTAAATTTATAATTTATTATTTTTAATATTAATTTATCGCTTATTGGCCAACAAGAGACCATCCGTATATATTCGCTTCCATCTTTATAACTTCCCGGCTTTTATTTACTATTTCCTACATCCAGAGAGCATTTGTCAGCTTGCCTTGCTTAGCTCAACGTTCAGTCTTTCATTTTGCACCAAGTTTTTCTGCTTCTATTATTTGAAAGTCTGAAAAGGCAGGACGACCTTGACCATTTTCTATCACGTGCTTTTTCAAGTCTTATCCATTTCTTCAAAATGTTTCTTGACTTTAATCTAGCATGAAATTAACGTTTTGCTATAGTTATTATTATTATTAATATTAATAATATTATCATTTATATTGAGACGAAATGGACGAAGTCCAGTCGTCCCGTGATAAATCCGTGCTGTATCCGCACGCCATAAGAGCCCATGCAATTTGAAAACCGCGCGCCGTCGACGTCAGAGAGTGACGCAGGCGACGGCTATTTTCAAGATACGCGACCGGAACGACGGTTGCCAATAAGAGGAAGGCAGATAAACCCACACTAGCCATTGGCCGGTGCAGGTCACGCCAGGGGAGGATGGAAAAGGCATCCTGGCAATCTGCATAGGGAAGGAGTCTCGTAAAAATTTACGACGAAGCAAGACGTATGCTAGGAGTATCGTAAGAATTTCTGACGAAGCAAGACGTACGCTAGTACTCTCGTAACAATTTCCGACGGGGCTAGACGTATCCTCGTAAGAAGTTTCCAACGGAACAAGATGTCTGAAAGTGCGCGGGAGTAAAGCTACGCGGACCGGATTTCGAGAGAGTTATTCAATGAACTATTAATCGAAGTTAATTCGTGAGGAAGATTCCGGAGAGGACAGGAATTTCGGACTGTGAGACTGGAGTTGTGCCTCACCGGGAAGTTACATAATTCCCGAGGCAGCAAAAGCGTGGAAGCAGACGCCCCACGCCACTTCCTTGTCACCCAGGCTGCCGAAAACTAGTCGCCCGACACCGGAAAGCCTTCGAAGAAACATGAATTACAAAGACTAACGGCGTCCAAATTCTTTGAATTTACAAGTAATTTGCACGTGGGGGAGAAGAAAGAAGACTGGAGGTGCATCCGAGAAGCTGGTCCGGAACGCGGAATCCTGCGAGGACGAGAGGCGCTACGGGATAACTCGCCGTTTGCATCGCAAGGTCGCCATCGGCACCGCCGTTACCCTGCAGGCGCGCCGGGAGCCCATCCCTCCGCGCGGCTGCGAAACCGGCGAGGTCATCCACCCCGCCCGTCCCGACTGCTAGTAGGCGAGCTGACGCCCGCCGGAACGCGAGAGAGGGGAGGTTGGTAGAGGTATTTCGTCGCCCTATGAAGAACGAGCGTGAGTACCCGTAAAATCACATACATTGACGCAAAGGTAGAAACTGTTAATAATTCAGGAGAGACTAATACAGACAATTTTGGGTTTGAAATTAGTTTTTTAATTCAAAGTGTTATTGTAAATGTGATTCAATGTGGAAGGCGATGCTTACTGCCACCCAAATCAGAGTAATGATTAATTTTCTAAGGTAGTAGTCAGGTAGCTCCAGCTGGAGGCAGGATTTGTAGAATTAATTTGCATGTAATATGTATAGTCAGCACGTGGCGAAGCGGTGGTTTGCCCGCGGCGAATTGTAAATTGTGTATAGCTTATTCCTGGAGGGAGAATCCTTGAAAACAATTGATAACCAACCGGCAGGGCCTGGCGACGGAGCGGCGACAGGAGCGCCGCACAGTCCCGGTGACACCCACGCCAGAAACACTTCTCGTGGGGTACAAACGCCCTGACCCGACGAAGGTTGATTAATGCCGGCACGTCGCAAATACACGACGTGTTCCGTCGCAATATTATTATTAATAATATTAATAATATTATCATTAATATTATTAATATTATTATTATTGTTGTTACTACCGTGGTAGTTGTAGATCTATTTGGCGAGGATGTAAAATTACCAGTTCCCAGTCTCCATATCATCTCCGTTTTAGTTCTTCCTCGCTACTCAGAGAGTAAGATGAGAATGGGAGAGCTTCGAATTTAACATACATGGTTCACGCCAATTTGTTGACATTGGACGTCTTTACTCGCCCTCTACATTCTTAGCTGTGAGAAGCGTTACATTCAGAACTCAGCACACAATTTTACAAACGGTAATATAATCAATAGTGGGTAATTCGAGAGAACGACCGCGAAATCTGTATTTTTGTTTTAGCCGTCACATTATTAATACCTTTGATTTCTTTTTGTTTTCAAAATTATTATTATTATAAAATATTCCTTTTATTTCAAGTACAAAATGAAAAAAAACATCATACAAAATGGAAAAAATGGAACCTCATTACTCCTGATGGAGGGATATTTTCTTTTTGCAGTGTCTTCCGCTATTTATGTCAAACTTAAAACGTTCCGTAACTACTAAACTGAGACAAATTAAAAATATAAATAATTAAATACATGAAAGCACGGAAACGACTGAAAAGAAACAACAGATTTACGTAAGGAATTGATTATATAAATAAAATAATTGAAATTAAAAGAAATGCAAATTAGTGAATGAAGTACTACCAGCAGAAAAATCGCAAAAGTATGTAGTAGTTGCTTAACTTTGTTAGCATTTCGAAGCTTTTGACTACATTAAGAAAACGAGGAAATTACGTTGCCGATTTATAGGATGAATTCACTTCACGAAATCGTCCACTGTCTCCGGAGCTCCACACGCTCACTCTGAACGAACGAATCGCCGCGCGTGGGAGACGAATTCGGCCGAGGACGCGTCCTCCAAGCGAAGCGGGAGGCGAGAGGACGGGGCGGGGCGGCGCAGGAGGCGTGGGCGGGCGGCCTCATTGGAAATCAATTTTCCAGCGCTGCGCCGCCTCCTACCTGCTTGGCCTCTGCCCGCCTGCTGCCCATCATTCCGCCCCCTGTTCGTCCGCCACCTGCCCACCCGGTCTCTGTCCCCAGCCCCTTGTCCCCGTCCTCTGTTCACCCGCCCCGTCCCGTGCCACCTGTCCCCAGCTCCCTATCCACTCCGCTTTCCCCCGCCATTTATTCACCCGCCTCTTGTCCCCCGCCCTCGTGTCCCTCCAACCCTGTAACCACTCATCTGCCCACGCGACCCTGTCCCTGGCCCCCTGTCCCTCGCCCTCTGTCCACCCCCCCCCATTTCTTCGTCGGTCGAGGACCTGTCCACCCGCCTCCTGTCCCCCACCCCCTGTTCATCCGCTTCCTGACCTCTGCCACCTGCCCACACGCCCCCTGTTCCTTGCCACCTGTTCCCCTGCCCCCGTCACCTGTCTACCCACTCTCTGACCCCCGTTCCCTGTCCTCTGCCACCGGCCCGCCCGCCCCTGCCCCATGACCACCCAACGCTCCGTTCGCCAATCGTCGAGTCTTCTCGTCGCTTTGTCTGCCCGGTGCCAGTCCGTCCACCGCTGTTTCAGCATGCTCTCTGCCCGCACTCCTATGGTAGGCTGCCCCTCCGTCGGGTCCACCCTGTCCACTTCTTCCGTATCCACCTCCTGTATCATCCGAACACCGTTCACCCCCCCTTCGTAATCTCACACCCACTACCTGCCTATCCCCGTTCGACCTCCCGCGGCCCTCATGTATCCTGTCTGCCCGCTTTCCCTTCGCTCACCCCTCGCGACCGACCTCCTTTTCTCCCGCTCATCCTTCTGATCACTTGTCTTGCGATCACCCTGCCCTGCTTGCCAGACAGCCTCTCCGTTCGCCCCCATTCTCAACCCATCTCATGTCCTGTCGTGCGTCCTGTGCCCACCTGCCCTGCACTCTGTCCGTTCCCTACGCGCAGCCCGTCCTCGTCCCAGTGCACCGCCCACATCCCCGGCCGTTGCTGCCTCCCTCCTCTCGCCCGCCCAGTCGGCCCTTTTGATTTCCCCTATTGTTTCCGAGAGCGCGCGCGCCCCGGCGTTTGATGCATTAGCCGCGCGCCGCGCCCGAAAAGGGCAGGCAGCCTCGCGCCGGAGATGAGACGCAGCTTTTTACGCGGGGCGGGAGGGGCGGGGCGGAGCGGGCGGGCGGGGCGGGCGGGCCGGGGCGGAGCGGGCGGGGCGGAGCGGGAGGGGCGGGGAGGGGCGGAGCGGGAGGGGCGGGGCGGAGCGGGCGGGGCGGGGCGGGAGGGGCGATGCGGAGCGGGCGGGGCGGGGTGGAGCGGGCGGGGCGGGGCGGGCGGGGCGGAGCGGGTGGGGCGGAGCGGGTGGGGCGGGGCGGAGCGGGCGGGGCGGAGCGGAGCGGGCGGGGCGGGGGCAGGTAGGCGAGTCGAGTGGGGCGAGGCGGGGTGGACCGGAGTGGCGAGAGGGGAGGGCGGGCAGGGAGGAGTGGGCTGGTCAGGCGGGGAGGGTGGGTCTGATCGGGTCGGGTCGGCCGGCTAGGCCGGGGGGGAGGAGTGGGGTGGAGCGGGCGGGGAGTGCGGGAAGAGCGGGAAGGGTGGGGCGGGCGGAAGACAGCCCGAGTAGTCGCTTCCGGGGAAGCTTCTTTCCTAGCGCGCTCGTGACTTATTACTGTAGAGTGCGGAAGAGGGTGGGGAGTGAATGGGTATTGGCAAAAAATGGATCAGAATAGTGGTTCAGAAGTAAGTGGTTCAGAAATTTGTTTGAATTTCAGCAAGTTTAGAATAGTTGTATATACTCTTTATATTGCTAGTTACAAAATATGCGTTTTATAATTTAAAACATTTTATTTATAAGATGGATTAACAATCACGGGAGTTAAGAAGCGGAGATAGTTAATGCTTTGGCGTACAAGACCTCTTGTTTTGGATGCCAGTAAAGTCTTGTTTCCCACAAAACATGTTTTAGAAATGTACCCTGTTATCATTACCCAATATTGTGTAAGAAGTGAAATAAAATGAAAATGAAAATAGATCAGAGGAAACAATAGGAAGGGAAAACAAAAGAGGAAAGGAAAATAATAGTAAGTAACGTAGAAAATAGTAGTAAGGAATGAAAAGTAAAGGAAAAATGGGGGTGATGATAAAGTTAGGGAGATGACATAAAAAGAAAGTAAAGAAAAGCAGAAAATGAAAGGAGATCAAAGGAAAGGAGAACGTGAAAGGGAATCAAAGACAAGGAAACTGTAAAAGGAGAGTAAGTCGTGAGAAAGGTGAAAGAAGAACCAAAACTATGAAGTGGAGTGTTAATAAAAGGAGAGTCTAGTGAGAAAAGAAACCAAAGAGAGAAGAAGAAAGAAAAGAAGCGGAAGAAAAATTAAGAAAAGGAACTGGTGTAAGACATGACAAAGAGAAGGAATAGATGAAAGGAAAGTAAATAGTATTAACAAAATAATAAGCAAAGAAAGAATTAAGATAATAAGCGAAAAAAAGAAAAAGTGAAGTAATCTCCTGTTTAAATGATTAATGATTTCGGACTCGTCAACTGCTATCGTCATTAGTAGGGAGCGGATTTTTATGCTCTAGAAAATCTAGGAATATGCTTTTAAAAATATTTATTAATGACCTAAACATTCTGAAATATACCCTTTATTGTGCAATTAAAATTAACAATATTTCATTTCGTCTACAAAACTTTCTTAATAAAATTCAGGATAATCATCCTTGAAATGTAAACATTTATATTTTTATGCAAACATACCATAATCTACCAGACTTAGCGAGAGAAATAATTTGAAGTAATTATTCCCCTTAGTGAAGTACGTTGTATATCTTGTTGTACTTCTTCTGATTGATTTAAAAAAATATGTTATCAATAAATTTCCCACATTTGCACAAGTATTTTATCATTTATAGAAAAAAACCCACAAATTCTGACAAGCTCTTTCGAATCAGTGAACTCTCAAAAATAAATAGATTCTATTCCATGAAAATATGAAACTTTTTATAGGCAATTTCTATATGGAAAATATACAGACTTATCTATAAAAGATGCAACTTTTTTAGATAGGCTTACCTTAATATGCAAAATTTGCTCCTATAATTACATGAATAAGGACTAACAGGAAACATCGGGAAAATATACACAAATATTCACTAACCCATTAATCTATTTAGCATCTTATGGTAACCACATGTCAAGAAATTTCACTTAGCTATGCACTGAAGCAACGGAAAAAATATGCAAAATCATAGAAATCCGCTCCCTATTCATTAGTCACTTTGAGAAGAGAATGTTTCATCAAGGGAAGTGATGATATTTCTCCTAGGCTAGATGGTGTGATCCTGCACCGATGCTGTGGGAGAGTTCTCCTTCAAGATATTTTCCCGAGTGGGGCATTGCCCCAGCCCAGACAATTACACAGGCTGTTCCGATTGTCTCCTGACTTGTGTGGTAGAGAAGTGCATGTGAGTAAAAGTGTGGGAAATCGAGGGGAAAGGATAAGACAAGTAACAGGAGGCGAAGAGCTCGCGTGGTCCGTGATTCATTTGTTAGGCTACCACTCATGCATTCACCTTACATTGATCAGAGAATTCAGGGAAAAGTATCTATCAGAGCTACCGGCCCTTAGAATTCTCCTCCGAACAGTGTTTGATTTAGACCAAGCCCCCTAATATCTGAAATGCGCCCGTGTCGAGATTCCAACTCTAAAACCTGTCTCTCTAAGTCGTCAAAAACGGCAATACTGGCTCTGAGCTAACTCAGCCGGTGTGCAGCCCTGAAGGCGGCCTGCCGGGCCCAAAGACGGCTCGCAAATTGTAGGGCGACGCTCCGCCCCGCGTCGTCCCTCCCCGCCCCTCGCCGTACCTCCCCGCCCCTCGCCATCCCTTCCCGCCCCTCGCCGTACCTCCCCGCCCCTCGCCGTCCCTCCTCGCCCCTCACCGTCCTTTTCTGCCCCGCGCAAGTCCCTCCCCGCCCCGCGCCGTCCCTCCCCGCCCCTCACCATCTCTCCCCGCCCCGCGCCGTCCCTCCCCGCCCCTCGCTGTCCTTTTCTGCCCCGCGCCCTCCCTTCCCGCCCCGCGCTGTCCCTCCCCGCCCCTCGCCGTCCTTTTCTGCTCCTTGCCGTCCCGCCGCCCATCCTTCGCGCTTTCTGCACCACCTCTGTGATTGCGGCGCATCCCCGCCCCACCCCCTCCTTAGCTGCGCTCTTTTATGGCCTACGTGATGGCGTCGCGTGGACCGGCGACATACGGGAGCAGCGTTACGAGGGACAACTCCTTTCGCCGAAGAGCAGGTGGTTGGGTTTTCCTAAAAGTTTATTACCTCAATGAACCGACTGCAAATGGTGGGGAAAATAGGCCTTTCTAAGACAAAATAAAGTATTATTATGGAATTTGTGTAAACAATACATAACATGATTCCAGAAAAGTAACAACACATATAAATAAAGTAGAGAATAAGATTTATTTATTGAACGTATGATTTCTTCATCTGCGGAGGTCATTAAGGCCCTTGAGAGGCGATCTCAGGGGTAAATAATTGCGTCGATCGCATTGGTAAATCATGTCATGGGTAGGTGAATAATGATGGTGAAATGAGGGGCCGGATGAATGAGAACCCAGAAACTAACTTCCAAGATCTTTCTTTGTCCACTTCAATCCTGTCAACATTGTGCACATGAATTGACAGGGAATTCGCTCGAGGCCCTAGCAGTGGAAGACGCATGAGTTTGGCATTACGTCACGATCGGGTGGGGGGATCGTGGTATAATGTCGCCCCCCCAATAACAAATAAGTTACAATAAAAGCTCCGGTTTTTAAGGGTATTCTTTAACCACGTCTTTCCATCAAGATATTTGTAACGTTTCTGACGAATGTTTGAAGAAAGTGCTTTGTCTAACACCGCAGCGTTCGTATAAAAACAATGAATTAGAAGAGACCACACTGTTCTATGTTGTATTGTTCTCTCTCTTCTGTGTGTTCTAAACTTTATTCTGACTGACATTTTTTCCATTCCTTGTCATCCATAGTTTAAAAATAAACAATTTTTGTATTTAAAATGGAAAAGATTTTGCGTCATATGTGGTCCTAATTTACGAAATACGTTCTTTCTAGTACATTTTTTTTATTTAGCTTCTGCGGTCAAGTGTTGGGTGGCCAAAAGAATATTGGAAATTGTTGGGGTATTTCTTTGTCCCAAAAGGCCACTCACCGATTGAAGAGATTCGCTTCCCAGTGTTAACAGCTGTGCGTCGATTGATATGTCGGCCTTTGTCACAGTCTCTCTTCAGATGCCAGCGTTTCGGCCTTGTAGGCCGAAATTTTGAACACGGCCTGTGACGAGCCGGTGGGTGGGGCAGAGGACCTGGCGTGGGAGAAAGCCTCGTGCATGATACACGCGCGCGCGCGCGCGGACAGGAGACGAGGCGGTGATGCATGAGGCCGAGGGCGACGGCCGACAGACTCCCCGCCCTCGCTCCATCCCCGATCGCCCCCGCTAACCCCACCTCCGCCCAGCACCCGCATCTCCACGCCCCTCGCATCAGCTTTGGCCTCGCTCCCTCCGCTCCACGCTGCCCTCGATCAACCCCGCTCTTCCCTCGCTGCTCCTCGCCGCTCCCCGCTCCACCTCGCCCTTGATCAACCCCTTTTTCCGCTCTCATCTCCTCCCCGCTCCACCTCGTCCTCGATCAACCCCCCTGTGCACTCGCATCTCCTCCCCGCTCTACCTCGCCCTCGATCAACTCCTCTTTTCACTCGCATATCCTCCCCGCTGTAACTCGTCCTCGATCAACCCCTCTGTGCACTCGCATATTCTCCCCGCTCCACCTCGTCCTCGATCAACCCCCCTGTGCACTCGCATATCCTCCCCGCTCCACCTCTTCCTCGATCAACTCCTCTTTTCACTCGCATATCCTCCCCGCTGTAACTCGTTCTCGATCAACCCCCCTGTGCACTCGCATCTCCTCCCCGCTCCACCTCGTCCTCGATCAACCCCCCTGTGCACTCGCATCTCCTCCCCGCTCTACCTCGCCCTCGATCAACTCCTCTTTTCACTCGCATATCCTCCCCGCTGTAACTCGTTCTCGATCAACCCCCCTGTGCACTCGCATCTCCTCCCCGCTCCACCTCGTCCTCGATCAACCCCCCTGTGCACTCGCATCTCCTTCCCGCTCTACCTCGCCTTCGATCAACCCCGCTTTTCGCTCCCCGCTCCTCCCCGCTCCACTCCGCCGTAGCTCGCCTTTCTTCCCCGCTCCACCTCGTTCTTGATCAACCTCTTTCTTCGCTCGCCGCTCCTCCCCGCTCCGCCTTGCCACCGCTTCATCCCGTCAACACCTCCTCTTCCCACGCCACCCCAACGCAGCCCCCGAGCCGCCCCAAACGGCCATCGAATTCGCGGGGTAGAAACTGAAAGACCCTCTTTGTGGAATGCAGCCGTGGACGTTGATGCCAATTGCAAGTCAAAGGGAACTCGCTCGCCGGGATTCTTCAATATTGGGAACTTAACAATAAAAAACGGGAATGACAATGAGATAGACTAAGAAAAGAGTTCTGTTCGATATGAGTTGAATAGTTTACTTTTATTGTATCAAGAGGAATATTTGTGTCTTTGTATTTTATTCATATCTACAGTTTTCTTCTCATCTTGATGACGTTTTGCATTCTTGTCTTTCAAAACAAGAGAGATGTCAGTTTTTCTGAGATTCCAAAACCTACATATCTCCCTTTATCTTTCCTAAAGCTTAATTTTAGGGCTCCCTCTTTCAGTTTTCTTTATGCATCGGAAACGAACATCTCACATTTTCATACCCTTCAAAATGATTTATCATTTGGATGGTATTTACCTTGCTTCGTACGAAAGGCACCCCAAAAGTTACGTAAAGTTTTTAAATTATATATTTGATTCCTAATATTAAAACACATTTATTTAATCAAATTATTAGCTTATATCTTATATATACAGATGATAGATTTCGAGTAATAGAGAAATATTGAAGGCTTTGATCAATAAATCCTCATCGCTACTGGTGTATTGGGCAGGCTATTCAAACGCGCACTGTACATGTACGCACACACCTGGCGTCTCCCAGTGCATGAAACTGATTCGATAAATAAATGTGATGTCTGCTCGTAGGCTGGCAGGGGCACGCGCGAACGTTTGCATTTGTTTGGTGGCAGGTGAGCAAACAATAAAAAGCACAGTCGAAACATCTAAAACCACAATACGCGATGGATTTTTTGATGACTTTGTAAAACAAACCTTTTGCTTCGACGCTTATTCGTTCATTTTATACATACCTCTCTCCAACGTTGGTAGATTATATGTTGTGAAAGATGCTGATTACCTTTGCATCCTTTGAGGTATCAAGATACAACCAACTTATTAATAATGGATGACGAAACTAGTACAGACCTAATTATATTACATAATTCATCATAATATTATAATGTTTATTAATATAATAAATATAATATACTGTTATAATATTTATATATTATAATATATTAAATATATTATAATATTTGTATTAATTTATTAAAAACATAATAATAATAATAATAATAATAATAATAACAACTGCAACTTCTACTGTACAAAAAATAACTACCTGTAGATGTTGCTGTCCTTCTGATCAAATCGTAACCAAGAAGGCAGAGAAACGTCTTAAATACAGGAGTTTGGAAATCGAGATCAACCGAATGAGGGGCGTAATACACAGGTCATCCCGATAGTCCTCGAGGCTCTGAGATTTGTTCCGCAAAATTTGTGTAAGAACATTCAAAAGACTGGAAAGTGCAAGAAATGGCTTTATTTGGAACAGCTCACATTTTGCGCAAAGTATTGTGGAGGCACTGACAGTCCTTAGATCTGCTCCTTAGGTAGCTGGTTGCAACTTAGAGTAGATTTTATATTCAGCCGACTCATAACATCTTTATTCGTTATGTAAAGGGAATAATAATAATAATAATAATAATAATAATAATAATTATTATTATTATTATTAATAATAATAACTATAATATTATTTAAACGAGTGAAAACGTTTATCCCAGAAGAGCCAACCCAATCTGAGAGGGCAAATCGATGTCTGGAAGAGAATTTTATCGGCCAACTGCTCTGATTCGTAGTTTTCCGTGGTTTCTCCGATCAACACCAATCGGATGCCAGAGCAGTACCCTAACCAACAGGCCTCGGACCGCGCGTGATCTTTCCTTCCTCTTTTTGTCCTATCCTTACTCCTTACACACACACACACACAGATACCCTACACTACCACACTTGTCGGCAGACCAGTCGGGAACTTACAGCTTGTGTCGACTGAGGCAGTGCCTTGCCGGAGGGGAAAAATTCTCTCAAGCTGACGTAGGTCGGCGACGGATCTCGCCAGCCAGCGGGAGATCACTGCCACCCCACCCCCCCGCGATAAAATCATGCACTATTCTTACGGAATTAATGACAATAACCTTTAACGCGCCCGGAATCACTAATCAATCTATCGAACTGAGAGGGCAAATTATAAGGAACCACAGTTATTTGCAGTACGAGTGGAAAAGGTGACGTTTCTTCTTGCGAAGTAGCAATGGTTGGTAAGCCGAGTGGGGCAATTTTTCGAGCAAAATAAAATCACTTTTACCACGTACGCCATTCATTATTTTTAGTCAGCCATTAGCATGGCTTCCTTTTTATTTTAATTAAAGTATACAAATCATTTAACGGAGTAATTTACTATAGTAAGGTCAGTAATTTGTAGTATTTTGTTTCCTTTGTTACATTCAGTTTTTATCAGAACTTTTCAGCCTCGTCTCTTTTTTAGCAGTAGTCTGAAAAAAAATAGCACGAATTGTATGTCCTACAAGAAACCTCTTTTACCACAGGCTGTCTAAATTTTGTTTTCATCTTTCATTAGCCAAAGTAAAAATTTACGAAACTGACATCAATTTTATAACAAGTTTTCTAAGAATCCAGAGCCTCCTGTTAACTACTATTACTACATTACTGATAGACATGAGAGATCATTTCACCTTAGTAAAAGTTTAAAAAAGGCATATACGAGCCCGAGTGTTAGTTTTGACTTAAAGTTTTACTATTCAGGTCCTTCTGTTCAATAAGGAAGAGAGGCGTTCGTCCCTTAGGCATCTTCTCTTTGAGAAAGAGCAGCACATTATATTATGTATACAAGTATGTATGTATGGCTGTATACGTCTCTGATTAACCTATATGATTCACATAAAAAATACAATTTTGTCGTCGTGAGGGAACGGCGGTAACGCTATACTCTGTTTTGACCAGTTTAGTGCACATAAGACCACTGTAATGAACAGTTGCATTACCAGGTGGCCATGGTTTTTAAATGCAGTTTTTAATGGCGTCCTTGTTCAATATTTAAAAAAGGCATTTCTAATTTACTAATGGAAATTAATGCATTTGCCTAAGGAAATGAATGGTGTAATTCAATTTAATGAAAAAATATACTTCAGGTTCATCTAAACCAATTTAAACAAATAGGTCAGAAAATTGTTTCTCTCGGCATCCAGAGACGTTTTCATCTTGAGACAATTAGACGACACCTCAATACCTTTTATAATGTTGGACATATGAAAAATAATATTTTAGTAAAAATAATTAACAAGATTCCTTTGTCCAGTTAGTTTTCAGACAGTCTAATAAAATCATTTGAAAACCAAAAGATTAATAAAAGGCCATATTTTAATTTTTTTAATTTATTGAAATGTGTTTTTAATGCCTTTTAAATCATTACTATCTCTTGACGTTTAGAAGAACACTTTTCGTTTTTTACAGGAGTCTACGAATAAAACAGAAATTCTTATAAGCTTAGTTACAATTTTCCTTTTTTTTCTAACATTAGAATTTAGGTAATAATAATTAACTACAGTTCATTATACTTTTTATAGCTTATAAATTTTAAGTGAATACAATTTGTTATAACTTGTGTACCAGGTACAAATGAACTCACCTTAACACCTATGTCATTCCTTCTTAAATGTTACTGGTAATTTTTACAAACTTTCAACAATACTCTCCGTGGTGTCAGAGACCAAACAAATAGAAGCATTAACTGAAGGAAGATAACCGAAGAAGTATTAGCATACCAAAACAAGAAATTATTACATTTGCTGAGTATCAACAAAACAATATTACTTTTAAATTCAATAACAAAAATACCAACAATTAAAAGATACTCCTATTGGAGGCTGTCTTAGTAGTTTGTTTGCAGAGATTTTTATGAGAAATTCGGAAAACACAATACTAAAACAAATAGATGTAATTTTGTACTAAATAAGTTGATGATCCCTTACATATAGTAAAAAAAGAAGAAGTTGAATATATTTTGACTAAGTTCAATAGTTATGATGACGATATAAAAGTGAGTCTCTCACGCCATTAATAAGCGCAGTACCAGCAATTTGCAACACTATTGTATTTGCAAGTTAAAGTGCTTCCAATGACTTTAAAGGAAGGTTTTCGAAAACTCAAAACTTTTCTGTAAAAAAGAGCTTCAAATTTCGAATTTACAGTAGCGCTCATACGATATTTTCTTAAAAAAGCCTGCAAATTTTTTTAAAGGAAATTGCCATTTAGAACAATGTTCCACTGTTATTCAACATTCTTAAAATAATATTGCTGTGTTCAGCATTTTCAAGCTGGCGCGCGCGCAGCTATACGCCGCGCGCCATGGAACCCGCTGGCGCGGAACGCTGGTCAGCGAACGGGTAAGCCTCGGGGCGAGGCTAACCCGGGCCGCGCCGCCCCTATTTAGGTCGGAGCAGGTGACGGCCACAGCAGTCTCAGAGTAACAGAGTCACAGCAGAGAGGCAGCGCAGCAGAGAGTGAGAGAGTCGCCGGGAGAGAGCCTGCCCTCAGGGAGAGAGACACACGCAGAGAGGCCGCACCAGTAGTCGTGCGAAATACGTCGCGACTACCAGCCTGGAGGCGCCGTGCTAAGGGACGCACGGCGAGATTGCGTGCTGGAATTGCGCGCGGCGGAGTCGCGCAGTCAGGCGTGTGGAGCAGGAGCAGTGCCAAGTGACGCACTACAGAGATCCGGGCTTGGACGTTAATGCCAGCCGGAAGAGAGTAACTCCTGTATATTTGATTGTGTAGTGTAAATAAAATGCTTGGAGGAATAAATTAATAGTTATTAAGATGACGTGCTTTACATTCATTGGCAAACATAACAAATATCTCCGTTTTACTATAAGGAAACAGAAAAGTTAAGAAAATGTCAAAAAAATGTACTTTGGGTGGCGATAGATAGCAGCTGACAAGAGTAATTGGCAACTTCGAATAGCTAATCGAGACCAAAGGAAATGGAAAACTAATACGGGAAAGTCTGTGCGATTCTGTAGCACCAATAGTTATTTCCTTGGGCCTGCGCTAGCAATGCGGAATTGCCACTTACTCGTCCTAGCTACCATCTACAGCCGCCCAAAATACATTTTTTTGACATTTTCTTAATGTTTCGGTTTCCTAATGGTAGAATGGAACTATAAATTTTAGAATATTAACGAACGTAAAACCTCGTCCTAAATGACAATTTTCTTTGAAAAAGTTGCAGACTGTCAGTTCCACGGCTCCATTTTTTAAAAGTTTTGGTAGAGATAGTGAAATTTTTTTGGACTTGTCTCTTTATGTTGTTATTTTTACATTAGCGGCGATTTGTTAACATTATTCCATTTATGAGTACATGTGCTTTAAATAATGCCATACGAAGTTTCTGGAAAACTCAACAGTTTTCTGTGAAAGAGAGCTCAAAATTCAGAATGGCTCAAATGCCAGTTTTGCGTAAAGGGCCTTAATATTTTTCTTGAAACTTTCCGAACGGATAGTGCAAATTGCTCTCTTTAATATGACGTAAAGTTCATTTTGCGGTATTTTTTAATATACAAATGTCATTTTTTTGAATGATCTCTCACACCGTTTATATGCACATTTCTAGCGATTCGTAAACACTATTGTGTTTGTAAATTAAAGTCCTTAAAAGGACTTATAATGACGTTTTTTCGAAATCACAAAAGATTTCTGTGAAAAAGAGATTCAATTTTCGCATTTACACTAGCGCTTGAACGCAATTATCTTAAAAACGGCTGCACATTTTTCAAAGAAAATTGCCATTTAGAATAAGGTTTTACTGTTCTATAATATTCTTAATAATATTTCCATTCTACTGTTCGGAATCCGAAAAAATAAGAAAATGTCCAAAACAATCTACTTGGGCGGCGATAGATGTTAGTTGGCAGGAGTATGTGCAAGTCTAAATAGCTAGCCGAGACGAAAGGAAATAGAAAGCTTATACGGGAAAGTCGATACCATTCTGTAGCACCACTAGTTTTCTGAGGATATCAGAAAGCTGGTGCTAACATGGACCAAGTACAGTGAAAATCATGATGCCTAGGTTGAATCCATTCACCTGTCCGTCCGTCAGTTCGACCGTCCATTCACCTAGGTTGAATCGTTTCATACATCGTCCATCCGTCCGTTCGTCCGTTCATCCATCCATCTGTCCGTTCGTCCATACGAACGTTCGTCCATCTGTCCGTTCGTCCATCCGTCCGTTCGTCCATTCGTCCGTTCGTCCATCCGTCCGTTCGTCCATCTGTCCGTTCGTCCATCTGTCCGTTCGTCCATCTGTCCGTTCGTCCATACGTCCGTTCGTCCATCCGTCCGTTCGTCCATTCGTCCGTTTATAAACCGTCCGTTCATTCCTCTATCCGTATGTCCATCCATCCGTCTGACCATTCGTCAGCCGTCCATCCATTCGTCCGTCTGTCTGCTCACGTATCCATTCGTCCATCCCTTCGTCTATCCATCCATTCGTCCGTTTATTAATTCGTCCTTTCATCCACGTGTCCATCCATGCGTCTATCCGTCCATTCACCTATCCGATTATCCCTCTATTTACACACCTATGCTGACTTGGGGAGGATTACATATATCTAGTCGCTACCTGCTTCCTGCTTCCATCATCATTTCATCGGAAATACAGCACAATAGACCTTAATCATGTCGTGTGTGCAGCTTCAAATAACCATCAAACTGAATTTTGCGCCCCAATATTTGATCTCTTATTGCTGGGGTGATTCGAACACTTTTCCTTCCTATACTATAGTAAAGGCTGGAAAAGTAATGTGTCTTTACGACAATGACTATCAGTACCTGTAACCCTATGGTGATAATAACTGTCAGTGCTATCACTGTAGTTGATACAATCCATTCCAATGAATCAAAAAATAGCGATAGAATATAATTTGAGTTTAAACGTAACGTTAGGTAATGAACTGAACAACTACTATGAAATGCGTGGTACGTTTAAGAACTTGACAGAAAAACTACCGTTCTAAGAGAGAAGATGGAAAAAGATATTGCAAAAATGTTCACATAACCAAATTGATTTGAATGCAGAAGGAATATTTTGTTAAAACGCTTAAAATTTTAAAAAATATTTCTACAGGAATACTATAATTCAAAATGTACATTGAGGGATGCACACAAAGATTTATCTTCATCCACATTGAGGTACGAGGGAGATAGAAAAGGAAATCAATCATTTTTGATGAATGATGATCAGGCTTCTAGTAGAATAAAATACAGGAAACGGCGCGTGAAGGAATTGATGGAAGTTCTTTAAAAATAAATGAAATACGCTCCCACATGATGTTGAATTTTTACTTAGAGTTCGTTTGCTCTGTATATTTCAATATTCAAATTCAGTATTTGCTGAGGCGATAACAATAAAAGAGAAATATAGAAATTAAATTCAATTATAGAAAAGTGTATTTTGACTCAGGCGGTGTCTCTGAATTTCAAGAACAAATACGCGTCAAACGAAACATTTCATTTTCTGGAATTTCGATTAAGTGAGGTTTCTGTTTAGTAAGAGCTATTTCGACGTTTATGTATTCATTTAACTAAAAATATATATTCAGTGAATATTAATAACCATTTTACTTAAGAGTGCTGAACGAATAAAGAGTAAACAAAATGTTTGCTAAGGAAGGTAAACCCATCTAGAATCGTTGAATTACGTAGGTAAGTGACTGGGTTCTTGATGTATGTGTAGTATCAAGTGGCGTCGAGTGAAAAATGAGTTGAATAGGAGGAACTATGGTTTCACTTTTGAAGGGTAAATGTGTAAAATCAATAACCAGAATGATAAAAGAACGATTTAGTTGTCGGGCGCGATTTCACTAAATGGGAAATGTGAAAGATTGCGTTGGCTTCCGCGGCCGGAATTCATGTGGTCCAGGCTATCCGGGATGAGCCATGTCGTCGATTTGGTGGCTGACGTTTCGGCCAACATATTGTGGCAGTACGCTCTGAGGAAGGCCACAATAAGTTGGCCAAAACGTCAGCCACCAAATCGACGACGCGGCTCATTCTGGATAGCCTGGACCACGTGAAAGAATGTAGTCTTGATAGGAAGTTCATTTCTGAGATTTTTGTATCATAATTGATTTAGTTAATTTAATGTAATTGGATATATTAAATTCAGTTGAGAAATTGCTGATCGCTGAGTCAATTAAATGTGATTGTATATTAGACAAAACTTAAAATTGAAGAAAACGCGTCATTTCCCTGCAGAAGAACAATACGAGCGCTTCGTATTTGACAGATTCATGGTCTCAGAATCGTCCTTTTATAATTGTTATGTCTTAACACAAGCAAGTAGGAACATTTACAGTCTTCTAGTTGACGCTCAATTTTTGTATCAGCCGAAGGCGTTTATTTAGTAGAAGGTGTAAACGATTGCTTGTGGAGTCAAAAACTTCGTCGACGAGAGAGAGAAAATTTTCAAGAGACTCTTTTAAAGAATTCAATTCAACCTTCATTATCATAATAACAAAACCATGACAGCGGGATCTTCGTTTAATGAAATTCACTCGTACATTTAGTGAGAAATTAGGATGGGACGTTAAATATTTTTATGTAGTAGGAACCAAGACAAAAGTAGGTCAGTTATTGAAGAAAATACAAACTAGATAATGAATTTAAGGAATTTTTCAAGTGCTAACTACAATAAAATTTGAGGCAAAAATAATATTAATACAATTGTGACGATATTAACTTTAATTAAAAAAATAATGAACTTATATGCACTGGTATGAATATGCAATCATGAATTCCATAATTATTAGATTAAGTTAATTTTTTGTAATGTTTAATTTATGATTTAAAAAATATTATTTCTTGAAATAATGTAAAATATTATTTCAATTAGACGTGCACAGTATTGATAAATAGGGTAAAGTATTAACTTACGTTATGGTTAAAAACTAGCACTGATAAATACATTTTCTTCCTGTTTTGTCATAACTACGGTGTGTTTGGTATCATTGTGAAATTGAGTGTCCTTGAACAGATTTTGAGAAGTAGCAAAACTGCCGTCGGGCACGGAGCTAAGATTTGATGCTAGGAAAACAGTAAATATTGGATTTGACTTTAGATTTCAGCAGCTAACATTTCATTCTCCGACATTTCATTCATTCCTCCCAATAATACCATTGCAGTGCATTAGATATGCAATTTCTTGGTCGAATCTGACACAGAATTAAATGTGTAATGTTTTCAGTAAGTAGAAAATTCTCAATGGAAATACTCCAAAAATCTTCACGACTCAAATTCTAGAGATATTTATGGTCAAACTTGAAGGCGATGTGATGGTGCCACTTGAGTATCAAGAAAAAACTGCGCGACCAGCAAACAATATTCCCTTTTCCTTTCGGATAAACGTTCTTCGGATAAACTTCCGGATGTTCCACATGTACTTGCCGGCATATCGTCGCTTACTGTTGCAATTGCTCTGAATGGTACTGGGGAGGAGTCTGCTCAGTGCAGTACAGCGAAGGACTCTCTGTGTGTCGGGGTGTCTGCGGTCCTTGTGGAAGCTGCTTGTGCGCGCGGCCTAGCGAGGGATGCGGGCGGGCGAGCGGGTGGGCGGGCGAGCGGATGGGCGGGCGAGCGGGTGGGCGGGCGAGCGGGCGGGCGGGCGAGCGGGCGGGCGAGCGTGTTGAAGGGTCGGGCGGGCGAACGCGCGGGCGGGCGGGCGGGCGGGGGAACGGGCGGGGGGACGGGCCGGGGGACGGGCGGGGGGACGGGCGGGCGAACGGGCTGGCGAGCGGGCGAGCAAACCGTCGGGCGGGCGGACGGCCGGGCGACCGGGCGGCCGGGCGGGCGAGTGAACGGGCGGGCGGGCGAGCGGGCGGGATCGTGGGCGGGCGAGCGGGCGGGCGGGCGGGCGGACGGGCGAGCGATCGAGCGAGCGAGCGAGCGGGCGAGCGGGCGAGCGGGCGGGTGGGCGAGCGAACGGGTGGGCGGGCGCCGAAGCGCGACGTGCGGTTGCGTTGGTGCCCTGGTGCGGTGGTGGTGCAGCGAGCGTCAGGCGACGTTGAGCGATGGCCGAGCCTCCCGCTGAGCTTTTGCCAAGCGTCTAGCGCGCTCTGCACCCCGTCGCGTGTCCTCCCCCGCCCCGCCCCGCCCCATGCGTCCTCTCCGCTCCTGCCCGCCCAACCCATCCTTTTCCAAGCCCACGCCAATCAACCCATTCCGTTCCTCTCCAACATGCCCCGTCTCGTCCTTACATCTGTGCCCTCACCTGCCCGACTATTATCTCCTCGTCCCCGTCCCACCCCGCCTCTTCTTCTCTATCCCCGCCCTCCCCATCCCATCCCCGCATCACCCGTCCACCTTCATTTCTGTTCCACCCCAAGCATCCCTGCTTTGTCTCTCTTATCAGTTTGCATCCCCACCCTCCCCCAACCTCTCCTCCCCCCGACTCCACCCTTTCCCGCAAACCCTCTGCTCCCACCCATCACAACCCGCACAGCACCTGCCGCACACCTCACCCACGCCAAACCCGCCCTGCTCCTGTTCACCTTTCCCTCCAAATCTCCTTCCCTTACCCGCCCCCGCTGCCCCCGCCCCTCTCCTCTGACTCAGGCTCCTGCTGACCGCCCCCACCCCCGTTCTGCACCCCCTATCGTTCTTTGCTCTCCGCCTGGAGCCGCCACCCGCATCCACCTCTCTCTGTTTCAGCCACGCTCATCGTCGCCCACGTCCTGTCCCTGCCCTGCCCTCGACCCCGCCTTTCCGTCCCCCCCGCCGTTTTCCGGTATGCTCCCCGCGCCACCCCACCCACCCCGCCCCGCCCGTCGTCCCGCTGGGTCTGTGCTTTGAACGGGCCAGCGAGGCGGAGACGAATCTCCGACGCGCGCGTGGTGCTATTGCGACGGAATACACAAGCGAAGGGAGAGGGGGATCCTAGGAGAATTAATATGAGGGGGACTCGAGGAGACGAGTAGAGCGACGTGCTACAGAGCCTCTGAGGCGACTTCAAACGTAAATAGCGTGTAATTTACCGGTTGCGTCTAGTAGTGGTTGCTAGAGTATATCGCTTCCTGGACCACGAGGTCTCACATTCTGATTCCAATAGTAGCGGAACTTTTTAAAGCAGCTGAGAAACTTTCATTCGCAATTCGCATTCATGCTTTTCTCCTTCTTGAGCTCAATACTATCCCGATACACACACACATTCACTTAGGTACGACTAAATAACTAATTAGGGAAATATGTCACGTGTTAGGGGCGATGTTCCTTCAAGGCATGGCCTTTAGAGGGGAAATCTGTAGAATGGCATGAAAGTGCCTATGCCTATCTGGATCAATACCCGATACTCCTAATACCGACTGGTCGAAAGCAACGAATCTTGGTTTCAAGTAGCGGTAGGTCAATTCATAATTTGAACAGTTTGAATTATCCTGTTACTTTAATTCAATCAAAATCTTCAAAATAATTATTTGAACTATTATGGAAATAAGTACGTTGTACTATTGCATTGTATAAGTTGATTTAAAACGTTTCATATTAATCCATGATCGGGAGAGGTAGCTCTCGGCATCAATTGATGTCACTGTAGTGTCTCTGACCGGGAGGTCGTAGGTTCCAGTCCCGATGGTAGCAGGATTTTCTACACTAGCTAGGTCGAATTCAGTCGCTGTCTGGAGGAGAATCCTAGCGGCGACCAAATTATTCAGATCGGCAGTTTTCCGTGGTTTCTGCGTTAAATACCAGCTGAAAGCCGAAGCAGTACCCTATCAAACGGGCCATGGATCGTGCGCGTTCTTTCCTTGCTCTTCCTTGGTCTATCTACACCTCTTACTTATATGCACACTCACACTTACATGCACTACACAACCATACACCATACATGCCGGGACACCGGTCGGAGGCTTAGAACTTGTTCCGGCTAGTGCGGTGCCCCGCTGGTGGGAAATAACTGGTTGGGGAGTAGTCGATGGTAGGTCGGCGCCGAATCTCGCCATATAGCGGGGGATTATCACAGACACCATTCGAGGAAAACACATGCACTACACTTGCTGGATTAACGACCTTAGCAGTTGACGCGCCTGGAATCACTAACAATCAATCAATATTCATCTGTGTATAACATGAAGTTTTTTTACCTATTAATAATGTGTATGATTCTCTAAACTTTCAAGACAATATTGATAATTTTGGAGTATGATCGACACGCAACAAAATTTGTTAAATCGAAATATATATATATATATATATATATATATATATATATATGAGAGAGAGAGAGAGAGAGAGAGATCAGATTATGTGTAATTTCAATTGAACATACCTGTGTATTCATTTCAACTATGACATTAGGGGCTTAGTTATGGAAAAAGTGCATTTGAAGAAAGAGCTACGTGTAATGTTTGGTCGTCAGCTGACCTTTAAATCTCATATTGAAAATATGTAATTAATTTTGATAATAAAGCGTTTGGATCTCTTTTGAAAACAGGTAGGATATTTAAGAGCCAATTTGGATATTATGCTCTTCTTTTGTGGGAACTAAGACTGAGTGTGCTTCAGAGATTTGGTGTCTGGACAAGGATGAACTAATTAATTCAATGGAAACATTCCAACGACGATTTAAAAAAAAACAATTTTTTATAAGAATTGGTTATACAAAATGATGGAGTTGGCGAATTATTTTGTCCAGTATTGCTATTCTAATAGTGATATTTTTAGAGACTCTGTCGCATCATTAATTACCAAGATTCATGAGCACGTTAATACTTTTTATGTTTTTCGTATATAACTGATTTTTTCTAGACTTTTAATTGAAAAATGCTGCTACATTTTGTGTTTAAATAAATCAATATGCTTCTGTCCTGTTTTATATTAATTTCTGTTATATGTTACAGAATACTAGCAATTGTGATCCAAAAACTTGCCTCATTACCTTCGCAATCCCTCTTTCTTCATTTTCTCGATGAGCAGTGCCCGACTTCATTGTGTGAAAGATAAACTTAACCATTGTGACCTATCGAACGGACTGTAAAACCTCACAATGTACAGAATACCCTTTTTTCATTATGACGATTTCGTTGGCATAATTGCAGTTTGTGCGAAAAAGTAAATGTGCACAGCGTGCTGAACGAGTTTCACCAAACTGTGCTGGGCTGAAGTCGATAAAATTAAAAAGAGAAATACCGCGAAGAGAAGTCTGGAGATACACTGTTTATCAAAGTGTGTTCCATAATCACTAGTTTCTTACTAAGTCAGCGTATTCGTAATTAGCAAACCTTTCGAAATTGAATCATATCTGACGTTTGTGGAATAAATTACACTTTTTGGGTCCGTGCGTATATTCCATCCTCTGTAAATCATTGTTTTAAAAGTGAAAAGAGTTTCATTTACGTAATAACATCAAAAAGAGAGAGCCTGAAGTGTCCATTACGTCTTGTTACTAGTCCGCATAGGTGAACATACAATATTGCATTGAATTTATTTATAACTAAAAGACTTAACAATATATGGTCTATTGTAAGTTTCATTTTACATATATTTCGAAATACGTGCGTTTCTGACTACGTACGCAGACCAGAAGAGATAAACTTGCAAAAATGTGAGTTGTAACATCTCATTTTGTGGATTAATATAGTTGTATAAGAACGTCAGCCGTTTTTAGAGATGTAATGGTTAACTATCAAACGGTTGTACTGACGTTTGAGGGTTCAAACACATCAAAGCCATGGGTATTGAAGGCCGAAAAAATTCTTGGTACACCTTTCTTCGGACGGGTAGTAAAAGCGGCTGTCCCATTTTGTAAATATAGTGCATGTAAAAGATTCTCAAACCTAAAAGAAACATCTGAGCTAAATTTAAATCATCTATTGCATTGAGTGATGCCTTATTTCTGTGCTAAATGGCAAAATGGCTAAATGTGGAATTTCCGTAGTCAGGTGGAAGAGCAGGTCTGACGACCCGAGACATACAATGAGGCCTGACGCCGTACAATATAATCATGGTATTGGACTGAAAAACCAAAGTGTCTAAGAAACATACCGCAAGCCGGGAGAGATAGCTGAGTGCATCACCTGACGTCACCACAGTGTCTCTGACGGGAGGTCCTAGGTTCGAGACTCGGGCCATATGTTCGAGGCTGCGCGGCAGGATTTTCGACACTAGCTTGCCAGCTTTGTCGAATTTAGTTGCTGTCTGGAGGAGAATTCTAGCGGCCGGATGCTCTGATCGGTAGTTTTCCGTTGTTTCTCCGATCAACATCAGGCGAATGCCGGAGCAGTTCCCTAACAAACGGACCACGGACAGCGCGCAATCTTTCCTTCCTCTTCCTATCCTCACGCCTTAAACACACACACCTACACACACAAACACACACTACCACACAGACCGGTCGGGGGCTTAGAGCTTCGCGGTTGGGGCGGTATCCCGCTGGTGGGAGATACCTGGTTGAGGAAACACCCGCTATTCGATGATAGGTCGGCGTCGGCTCTCGCTGTCCAGCTGGGGAAGTTCACCGACACCTTCCGATGAAAAACACACAGGAATAGTGATCTCAGTAGTTGTCGCGCCCGGAATCACTAACAAACAATCAATCAATCAAAAATACAAAGGCTCTAGGACTCAGTGTTTCTGAGTGAAATGTGATTCTAACATGTATTGCATGTTGTATATGCACCTGCTGATTTCTTTACAGAATAATTCACACAATTTTACATTTTTTGATCGTAGATATGTTTGAAACATCTATGAAAAGTTTCTGTCTAACCAGCAGTAGAAAATGTACGGGGTTTTAACTTAATTGTTATTTTAATCTTTGAAAATCATCATTTTTCTTTAGCGTTATATATGAAAGGGATTTTATTGAATTTTAAGTTTTTGAGTGTCATTTACATTTAAAATGCAATGCTACTATGGATTACGATTGCAATTGCTTTTTCTTGGCATTAGTGATGCTTTCCGTTCTTTCTATTTTCAATGCGTGTCTCTGAGTTGTACACAGAAAAAGATTCCCACACATATTTTGGAATGTGAATTGTTAACATTGCTTTCCTCGTATGAAATTGCATCTGATTTTTTTACGTTGAATTTAAACGTGTGTATCAAATAAACATACTATTGTCATATCGACAGGTAATTTTCTTGAGAAAAAATTTCAATATTTTTTAATTTACACAGAACTTATTGAACTGAAACGTTTTGTTGAATGATGTCAAGTTCAGTCAAGCTCAGCTCCACAGAAATTTTTATAATTTCATATAGTATATTTCTTATAATATGGCAGCTGTCGAGCATTAGTTTTTTTCTAATTTGGAATCTTTTTAATTCGAGATTTTCTTCGTTGATTTGAGAGTTTTTTCATCTAAGGATAAATTGATAACAACTGATTTTGTTTCCATTTTATTGGTAGTATTGCGTACAAACTACAGAATAAAATATATTTTTTCACTTAACAAATTTACATGGAAATGAGCCTCAGTGATACAGCACTGGTTTAGTGATTAAGCTAATAGTAATTAAAATTGGTACAAGAAACGATGACAAACAATTATCACACAAATAAATAAAAGAAACGATAAAAAGCACATAACAATTTGTACGAAGTTAAAAAACTATAACATTAAAGCTAGGATTGTAGTAAATACTGGAGAAAAGTAATTGTATAGAATGTATTACTTGGTGAAGTAGGTGTTAAATTCTTCTTCTCAGTGCCGTACACTTGAAGTGCGTCGGCTGCTCACAGTCGGCGATCTCTTGCTTCTTCAACCAACTTTTCAAAGGTGTTGATTGTCTTGATATTCTGTGACCAGTGTGTGAGGATTTGAATGATAGTGCTTAAAGTTCAACAGCTCTAATGAAAAAAAAAGTGACTAGAGATAACTGAAGAAGCATGAATTTTCCTTGTTTTATTGGCTGGCATAAAGGATTTGTATCAACATGCATAGGTGTAGTTCGATCATTCATACAGTTGAATGTAATTGAAAAGGAGTACCAGTTATGAAAATACTACAAAACAGATAAAATGAAATGAATGTCCAGCATTGCTTCATTGTAAGCCAATTTCCCTTTCTCTGTATTCAAAGATGTATAAGAACTTGGATGCATTACATGCACATTTCAAGCAACCCTTTTGAACTGACTGAATTCGACCTGAAATTTAATAACTTAGGTAAAAGGCATAAATATACAAAAGAAGAACAATAAAATAGAAATATGACAAGAGAAAAGAATGTTTTCTACAGAAGTTTGTAATGATACTTTAAAGTATTACAATGAACTGGGAGAAAGTTCTACCTTCGAAACCAGAGTGATTTGGCTAGAAAGTATTGAAGTTTAGCTTCAGAGATCCGATTCTTTCAACTTCGTCTGAATACGTATTGACCAATATACAAAATACAATATTTTTAGGAGGTTGACATAGGGTGACCCAGACCAGGAGTTGAAGGCGTGCAGTGGGTGGCTGAAGTCGAAGCGGTCCATCTGCTAGGGAGCAGCTGTACGGCGCGCTGTCTAGAACAGAGGGCTCAGGTGGGGAAGCGAGCGACGTTAATTAATCTCAGAATAGCGCAATCCGCGAGGGTCACTGCTTATGACCGGCTCGTAATCACGTGACATCCGCCCACGAAGGGATAACGAGGCTGCAGAGACAGTTCCACCAACGTTGTGTAGGGGTGCGATCTATAGTGGTGCCGGTCGGGAGCTTAGAGCTTGTCCCCGCTGGGGCGGTGCAATCGCTGATGGGAGATACCTGGTTGGGGAAACCCCACCAGTCGATGGTAGGTCGGCGCCGGATCTCGCCATCCAGCGGGGGAAGATCATCCCCTATGGAAAATACGCTACTTATCGGAATAATGACCTCGGTTGTTGACGCGCCCGGTATCATTAACAATCAATGACGCAATCTACAGTATTGCCATGTATATTTGTGCATTTTCCACACAAAGAGAGCTGTAAAATCGTATACGACAAAAAACTAGTATTCGAATAATTCGTTTTTAATATCCCCGATGTAACTTCTAACATTAGTCATTTCTTTAATACAATTTGTAGTAGTTATTAATTAAATTTATCACACCTGTACTTTGTGGACAAGTGAATAACCATTATAAAGCAATCCATAACACATTTTCAGTAACATCCCATCGACGTTTACAGACATTTTAATACAATGTCGTATGAAAATGGGATCAAATCAATATCTCTAACAAAAAACTTATTAAATCCTAAAGAGTGTTTCCCCCAAAATTACTAAGTGCTGTAAAAACACCAAGGGGAAAATACAACTTCTATCCTGCCTGGCAACACTGGTGACGTGAAACGTTTGAGAGAGACGAAAAACCTCTCTCGAGAGGAAGATAACTCATTCATTCAATGACACTGTGAATATTTGAGATCAAATCTGGAGCTGCGTTAATTACTATGCTACAAAACAAGAGCATTTCGTTCGCGATGGCTTATTACGTAAAATTGGTGTTACTGTATGATAATGAGTTACCAAATTTGTCATTTATTGTGCTTATTCTCTGTCAATGTAATTAAAAAAAGCATGAATTGCACCTGGATGGCAGATATACTATATTCACGGTCCTCTACCAATAATTCCTCTATTTGAAGATATACATTGGTTTGTGCTTATTAAGATAATGAACATTTACAATTTTTTTCACAATATTTTAAAACAATTTTTCTTTTAGTTAACTAAATATTCTCATTAAATCTTACTTTGTCTCTATGATAATAGCACGCATGCAATTAAAACTCCGCACCTAACAATCAGAATTCAGAAAGGAACTAAATAGTTCAATTAAGAAACTACAACACAGTCATAAAAAGGTAATTAAATTTTCTTCGGCCTTTTCCTACAAGTACAAAATTAAAGATAGAGATTTTTCCTTCAAATAAAATGTGTTATCCGTAGTGATTTTTTTCATTGTCTTGTACATTTTTTTGAAAATTTTAGTTATTTTCGTGTCAGATTGCGTGCAATATGTGCAATTAAAAAATTTTACGTCATTAATATTTACTTTAGCAGCAATTTCTTGACATTATCATATTTACGACTACATGTGCTTTAAATAATGTCAGATAAAGTTTCTCGAGAACTCAACTGTTTTTTGTAAAAACTTGCTCAAAATTCCGCCTTTTCAGAAACGTTCAAACTCCGTTTTATCATAAATGGCTCAAAATTTTTTCTTCAAACTTTTTGAACTGATAGTGCTAATTGCACTCTTTAATATGATGTAAAGTTCAATTTGTGGTATTGTTTTGTTTTTTCGAATCAATTTTTTTAAAGATTTGTCACGGCTTTAATATGCACATTACCAGAAATTTGTAAACACTATTGTATTTGTGAGTGTAAATGCTTCAAATGACTTTAAATGAAGTTTTTCGTAAACTCAAAAATTGTCTGTCAAAAGGAGCTTCAAATTTCGCGCTGAAACTTCACATTCTTAAAAAAGGCTCTACAGTATTCAAATAAAATTGCCATTTAGGACGAGGTTTTACTTTTCTTCAATATTCTTAAAATAATATTTCGGTTCTGTTATTAGGAAACCGAAAAATTAAACAAATGTCAAAAAATGTACTTTGGGTGGTCATAGATGGCAGCTGGCAAGAGTATATGGCAAGTCCGAATAGCTAACCGAGACCAAAGAAAATAGAGTACTAATACGGGAAAGTCTGAGCCATTCTGTAGCATCACCATTTTTTTTACTTCCCAATATTTATACATGTCGCATTCTCTCTCTAATACCTGTCTTTACTTTTCGCGGGAAGTAATGTTTTCATGATTTTGTCAGCTTCTAATATTTTATCCGCATTATGTTCAGCACCATCTGTATGTAAATATTTTTTGCAAACAAACACAATGCAAGGATCACTAAAATAGATCGTGTTAGAAACAATACGACGTCATCAAATGTATGCCTCCAATGGTAAAGATGTGCTTAAATGTTTCGTAATTTAAACTATTATTGTTTTTGTATAATGATATTTAGTGTGCTCTCAGTTTGCCACTTTCGTGAGTTTTATCCGTGTAACAAGCTGTTTTGTTTGGGGTGTCCAGGGACCTCCGCGTTACCTTCTACGTTAGCAAAGATGTCTTCAGTCTCACACATTCTATTAGTTTGGCAACGTATTGCATGCTGTATTTTTACGTTAGGATTCCCCTGCAAAGTTAATACTGAAGTACTACGAACATTTGAGGTCACTTTATATGTTAAGAAAGGAGTTGAAGAATACGCCTCCCTTGAAAAAGCAGTCTGCACGCAATACCAAAAGACCAGGATAATGTTTTCTTTGTTTATTAATTTGAATATGATTGAGAGAGGAATAAAAATGATCGTAGCACCTATAAGACTGACAAAGCGGAAATGAAGGCAGTAATTGGGCTACGTATTTTGGCTGGATCTGTGAAAACAGGGCATCAAAATCTTGCTGAATTGTGGAATGTGGATAATATGGGTATTGAAATTTTCCATTGTGCTTTGAATTTGAAAAGATTTCAATTTTTGCTACGAAAAATGGGCTTGGATGTGACAACACGCGTAGACCGGTAGGAAAGTTAACTCCAAATATTAGATGCTTTCGTGATGAATTCTCAGAGTTGTTTAGCAACTAATTCTTAATAAATTGTTTAATTACACGCAAAAATTGTTAATAATAGAAGAATATTATATTAATTTATTTTTTTAATAATTTAGCATATGTCATGAAAAGAGTGAGGGGGTCTGGAGACACCCCATGTTACCACTTTTGTTTCAAAAAGTCACGTTACCACTGCAGGGTTAACAGTTGTGATTTATTTATTTTGCAGTAAGAAATAATATTGTTCTTGTTTGCCAAATAAATTACAGAATTATTTCAATTTGCATTACAAGCGCTTCGGTTGAATTGTTTGACCTTTTTGAAGTAATAGATGTAGTGTTAGTGGAGCAGAAATTGTCATATTGTGAGTGTGTGGGTGTGTGTTTTCTGAGTATACTGGCGCGCTTGTTACCTCTTGTTCCATTGTTCATTTGACGGCAGTAGAGTTTAACTATCGTTCATTCTAACAGCAGTTTTGTTGCTTTTTCATCCATTCTTTAGCCCTTTCTGGCATGCCCGTGACCAACATTATTGTAAGCGTATAATTTGGTGTTGCTCATTCTCCATCAGATTTATGCCAACGGGCAGTTAACCAGATAAATGAAAAATATCTGGATAACCTCAGCGGATGCAAAGTAATTACGGTGCTATAATTATGTTTACCTCATTTTGAAATACTGGAGTTGATAATGATGTTCATGATCGGAACATGTTGCTTTGTTTTCGTATATCAGGAACGTCATGGAAATTGTCATCCGAGAGAACTACGTACAATTGAAAATATTTTGGCAATTACAAGAGAGCAGAATGTGCAATTGAGACTAGAGAAAATGGCGCTCTAAAATTTTAGTGTATATATATTCTAACACACCCACCTACCCTCGTACTAATCTCAGTACGCTTGTACATCGAGCTTGCTAGTATGGATGCTCGTGAAGCGAGCTTTGAATTCTCGGGATGCAGATCTTTCGGGTATGATAAAGGTCTGAACCCTTGACACAATAAAATCAGATGGATAACGAACACTAAGCACATAATTACATCAAAATAACGACACAGTGGCACAATTTTATAGAGAAATGAACACACATTTTGTACATTAAATGAAGATCTGTTTGTTCACTGAAAAAAAACCACATAAAATCGAACAGAACAGAAATTCGGCGTCACCTTGACTGCCCGAATGAAATAAAATTACTGGAGGTTTTCACTCCTCTTTACCTCTCACTTAAATTAATACTCTCGTTTGAATTACACCCTTTCGTAATTTAAATTAAGAGCTCTGTTTGACTGACCTTCTTATATCTCTGTGATTTTAATCAATACCATTGATTAACTGACCTTAAATTTCCCGTGCACGGATTTCAAAAATGTACTTTACAGCTACGCTACCGATTTCGACTTCTTTACACATTACATCAAGAAATTACTTTGAACAATATTACAGAACTTTAACTCTCCCCAAACAATACACAAACTACACAACCTCTTGAAACAAAACTTATTTAGTAAAACAGTACAGGGTAAAAACTCTCGGCATGGATAACATTTCATGCATTGATTCTGATTTCAAACTACCACGCTTATTCTGGACAGTTTCTCCCGTTTTCTTTAAATGTTCCCCTATCTCTCCTACCGACAGTATTGCAAAACGGAGGAGTTCGTTTTCTCACCAACACCGCCTCGCTCGCCGCCGGATGACCTTGCAGAGTACGGCGCCGTCGCTCCGCGCTGCTGCACACTTCCTGTGCGCTCGCCGTACGCCCGCTGTCCCGCGTTGGTTCCACGTCTTTCTCCCCTATGCTCCCTGTCTCTCGTCACGGACCAGACCCTTGGTGTGCCGCAGTATTTATGTCACCGCGCCTGGGGAAATTTTCAGGGGCGGGGTTTTCTCCTTCCTTGACCTCCCCGGAAAACATTACTCGCTAGTTCGAGCGCTCTCTTTCGGTCAGCTGTTTATAGATGGCGCGTTTACAGGCCATTGCTCCGCCGCGTATATTCGTTTCGCTGTTCGTAGGTGTTTCTGCGTTGCTGATGGTGGCGTTATGGGCTCGTATGAAACCATGACGTCACTATATATGTATATATATATATATATATATATATATATATATATATATATATATATATATTTGTGTGTGTGTCCTGTCTATTCTTGATGTTGTATTTCTCTGTGTTTACTAAATCTTTTATCTATAGCTTTTTTCGTTTCCCCAGCAGATTTCCTCTGTTCATTTCTAGTTCAATTCTGCCTTTATTAATCTTTCAATTATTTTTCTACGTTTTTCACGACAAAAATTAAAGAATCTACAACAGGCACACTCAGGGACGATATGACAAAGTAGATACCGAGCCTTATCTTTCAAAGTATATGTCTCAGTGAAATAAAGACATTCCTTGTAACAGATTCCTTGTAATGTTACACTTGATACGAGTAAGAATGTTGAAAAATATTGGAATTTTCTGCAAAGATATTTCAGATATATTTTATTATAATTCAAAATGTTTGATATGTTCAATATATTTCACTACACCAAAATATTTATATATATTTAAGAAAATAAATCTCTCAAAGTGTTGAATTTTGGCTCGAAGAAACCAAAAATTACATTATTGTGTTTAATCGAGAAAAATTCAGTAATTGGAATTTAGTTCTAACGTAATTATCTTGTTCGTTCGTTAAGAAGCTTTATTAGAAGAGCATTGTAAGTTTGTGTGTTCTCTCCTCACGATAATTGGATGGTGCGCGCAGCAGTTCGTGCGTAAATTCGATAATGTATGCGCATGTGGAATTGGATATTTGTGGATGAAATTAGGGGTGAGCGTTCAGGAGAGTGTTCTCAGGAAAAAACATACTCGATTTAAGATATCTAGCAGTTTAATGGGGGAGTACTGGGTCTAATGTGAAACCAAATAATACTATCGAAAATTGTATTTCAAAAATATTTCTGAAAATTAGTTAATCAGAGATTCAATGCATGCATATTTGAATACTATGTTCAATGTGTTATCACTATTGAAATACTGGGTGTCATTACGCGAAGACACATTACTCTTAGCCAAGTTGTCCAGCAAAATGCCCTCACGCCGTCATGCACTCGAGCCGTCCCTCACTCAAACCGCCACTCACTCGAGCACTCATTTACTTGAGACGTCACTTGGTCGAGTTGCCATGTACCTGAGCTGTCACTAGCTGAAGCCGTCGCGACGCTCGCTCTTGCCGGTTGAGTCGCCACTCGCTAAAGCAAACACTCGGTCAAGCCATCACTCTCTCAAACCGTCACACCGTCACTCGCTCGAGTTGCCATGTGCCTGAGTTGTCACTAGCTCAAGCCGTCTATCGCTCTAGTCGTCACTGAGTAAAGCAGACACTCTCTCTAGCCGTCACTCGTTGAATCCGTCACACCCTCAAGGCCTCACATCGTCAAGTCGTCTAACAGCCAACACAACAAAGGGCAAGCAAGAGCTCAATGTGTATCCTTCTGAGAGATGCGCAATGTGTCGCCCATGTACTTGTCTACGGGGCTGAAGGGGAAGGACACCTCTCGCTCTCCCGGCGGGCGTGGGCGTGGGCGTGTGTGGGCGTGGGTGTGGGCGTGGGTGTGGGCGTGGGTGTGGGCGTTGGCGTGGGTGTAGGCGTGGGCGTGGCCGTGTGTGTGGGCGTGGGCGTTGGCGTGTGTGTGGGCGTGGGCGTGGCCGTGGGTGTGGGCGTACGCGTGGGCGTGGGCGTTGGCGTGGGTGTGGGCGTGGGTGTCGGCGTGGGTGTGGGCGTACGCGTGGGCGTGTGTGTGGGCGTGGGCATGGGTGTGGGCGTTGGCGTTGGCGCGTGTGTGGGCATGGGCGTGTGTGGGCGTGGGCGTGGCCGTGTATGTGGTCGTGGGCGTTGGCGTGGGTGTGGGCGTGTGTGTGGGCGTGGGCGTGGCCGTGGGTGTGGGCGTACGCGTGTGCGTGGGTGTGGGCGTGTGTGTGGGCGTGGGCGTGGGTGTGGGCGTGGGTGTGGGCGTACGCGTGGGTGTGGGCGTACGCGTGGGCGTAGGTATGGGCGTGGGAGTGGCTGGCTTTGAGAGGGGCACGCGCCCGCTTTAAGACGCCCAGCCTCCGAGCGCTGTGCGAGGTGGGGGGCGGGGCGAGAGACTGAGGAGAGGAGCGGAGGGGCGGGAAGGACGGTAAGGGCACTTCCCGTCTAATTAAACACCTTCTCCTCGTTGGAGACGCCTTTATTGGAAGACGGGGGTGAGGTGCGGGCGCTCAATTTAGACACCGGAAAAAGGGAAGCGGTCTCGGATTTTCCACAGAATCGCTTTCTTTGCTGTAGGTCCTACGGGATGCGATTCGGTCGTGGAGCTGGTTGTTGTGGCAGTCCACTTGTTATATAAATGTGAATAGGATAAGTGTTATTAATAGAGTAAGAAATACTGGATTGCATATACAGTCGACTCCGGTTATAGTGAACTTCTGGGGACTAACATTTTTAGTTCACTATATCCGAGGTTCCCTGAATCCGATGATGTCAAAATTAAATAGAATGTCTTCCTAACGACTGATTTCATTATAATAGAGATAGAGCAAAATACATTAGCAGCACGAACTTGAAGTTTCAGAATATATATTTGTCCTTAAACAATCAATAATTTTCAGTTGGTTACTTTGTACGTTTTTCATTAATAATTTCTCTAAATCTTTCTCCGGATTTCGTGCTCTGTCAGTATTCGGTTCTGCATTTTCCTTTGTGTCTAAGTATTGTTGGCACTCTTTAATGCCTCTTGCACTGTTGGAACGCCGTTCCGAATTCCGAAGTCCTCTTTACGCCACTAATAACATACAAGATGGTTAACTTCCAGGATGTTGCATTTCCTACGTTCACTATAACCGAGGTTCAGGTTCACTATAACCGTCCTGACAAATCCAAAGCAAAATTCGTGCAGTTACGGCGAGTTCCGTGGAAATATTTGCAATAGAATTTGGAAACATCTGTGACGCAAATATGGTTCACGAACGTACAAAAACCATCGAGTGTTATCTTTTGTGAACCAAATATGGCCTAGAGGGCAGTGAACATGTTTAGAAAATCATCTCTACAAATGGAAAAATCTCTGCTTCTGTACAAATCTTTATACCCTTAGTAACTTAATCTGGGGAGATGCCGCTTCTTACGTTATGAAACCCTTGCAAACCCTCCAAAATATCGTACTACGCACATTTGCTAACGTCCCTTGGTTCATGGCCAACAGACAGCTTTATGGAGAACTAAACATAGAATCGATTACATTTCCTTACTGTCGTTTAATTTCTTTACTAACCTCCAAACTGCTTATTTCACCAGTCACTTAATCTCGGTAAAACCAGAATTGCTCGAACTATAATTAAATCCCATCTCCAAAAGGATTTTTTGCATCCCCCATAACTTAAAGAAGTAGTTTCCTCACTTCTCGCTCCTTGCCTTTAATCCTCTTACCTTAAACTATATAACATTTATAATACTCGTCTTAGAGATACCTAGTGGGTACGTTCTCGCTGAGGATTAGGGGTATAGTGCGCTCAGTTATTTCGGGCCCCAGTAGTGCATCTATCCATTGAATAATACACTACATAAACATTGACCTGTAAAGTGGAAATCCCACTGATATGGTTAATAAAATTTTAAAAAGCAAAAAGAAATCACTTTTAGTGTTAAACCATTGTTATGTTGCTAATTTACTATACTAGCCACTGGTATACTAGCTTGAGTGAAATACATTGAGTGAAAAACTTTTTAATATTCCAAGGTAACAAAAAAGTATTGAAATTTTGCTAATATTAAAAGTACTTATTTTTACATTAATGCTGAAAATTAATCATCTTACTCCAAAGAAGTGATGTGATATTCTGCATTCTTCAACTTCCGTTATTTTCTCTTCATCAAAACTATTATGCGTTAATAAATAGAATGGTCATTTCAGTGGTTCGGGTGAAAATCTTGTGGAATTCTACGATTTAGAAGTAATTTCTGTGATTTCTTGTGTAGATACTTCACGTTTCTTATTTTGAATAATTCATATTTTTTAATTTTGGTTTTCGCAAAACATTTCTGTAACAAAGTCATTTTTAAAATTGTTGTATGTTCTGTGTCTCTTATTTAGACATTCCAAGTTTCCTATTACTTTAAAAACAATGTTTGTAATGTGTTGTTTTCAAAAATAATTTGTGTAAAAAGTCTTTTATAAATTTGTATTATCACATTTAATTAATACCATATTTACTTTAGTGTTTTATGTAAGGGGAAACATGTCTACTTGGTTTTTAAAAAATTAATGTATTCTTATTAATAATATTATTTAATATCTACATTGTGGAAGATTATTTTGCGTTACCTTCTAAAATGGAACGATGTTCGGAAGTTAGCAACTTTCATTTACTTGGATATAAATGAAAGAATTCTTTTAGGACACTGTTTTCGACTGACATAATTCGCTAACTGCGCAACCCACGACAAGAATTTTCTTTAGGATCTGGAAAAAGAAATGATTCGAATGTTATTTAGAAGAGAATGCTGAAAGCTTGTGTCGATAGTTTTGTTACTGAACTAGTAGCCTGCGAAAGTAAATTATTCTGCTGTAGTCTGTATAGAAAATGAATTTCTGGAGAACCGAAAATTGGCTTTTATCAAACAGCACAGGTGAAAACTGAAGTTTCTTCCTTTCTTGTGTAATGACGTTAGCTGTATTTAAGCAGTGACGCGTGGAGTATGAAAATATTGTCGTAACATCAGAGATGTTGATAATATTGATAAAAATTAAATATTTGAATTTTTCAGTCAAAATCAAAACTGTTTCATTGTTTTAAATTTTTCCATTATTATTAGGTATCTAAAAAATCATTGACACATCTCTCATGAACAGTATCTCCTTAATTTTGCGTCAATTTATGCCAATATTTAAAAGTAGTAAAATTTATCTCTGCAAGCCAATGTAATTCTATTTTTTTTCTTTCGCTAACAAATCACAACTGAAATCATCGTACCCTTGTTATAAATAATTGTCTTGAAGGGTTTCGATGGAGACTATATAAACATGAAAATATGTTTCCCTCAAGTTATATGTTTTTGAACTAATATTCTGTCATTTCGCGACATTTTCATTGCGTTGGTTTCAGAGGTGTGAATTCAACTACTTGAAGTGTTACAAAATGAATATTTATATATAACACGAATATATACGCGTTTTACATGCATTATTCTCTGTTCTATATTAGTTGCTACGCGGAGACATATTGTGAGAAATGGTTCAATTTTTAAACTATTGCTAATAGAGTTTGAGATAAGTTATAATGTGGTATTTTCCCAATGGCTATACTCCCTCTTCCTGCAACAATCTTTGTGTACCGTTCTTCATTGCCCCTAATTACTTGAATTCCAAAGGTTTATGTAGAATTTACACTACAGCTTTGCAGCTCCCTTCCTACAATCAAAACTTTTGGACCGTTTTTATTTCCCCTAATAAGTCAATAGAATTCAAGTCAATAGCATGTTTGTGTTCGAGGTTTTTCATTGCAGAAGGTTAAATAAATGTGTAGTCAATGAAAACTATCAACTAAATTATGTATCGTGTGCAATTCAAACCAAACACTGAAGTGCTTAATTCAACAATACCGCTAGGTACCGCCCGATAATCTGTTGCAAATACATCCATTTGACACATTAAGCTCCTATTTTTATTTGGTGAAAGTGGTATACAATCCCCATGGAGACTGTTACATTCTCTTTACAAAATTGTAATGCAATTGACAGCTCTGTTAATTCACGTGAGTAAAATAAGCTTTAATTGATGTAAATTTGCTCCCGTACAGAATCTCATAATTCAATTGATGATTAATATGTGCTATGGAATTACACATTGATTAATATAATTACACAAAGATACCGGACGGCAGTATTATTAACATTTCTGATTTTCCTATCAAAATAAATTAGAAAATATGTTTTTTTTCATTTGGCTTGAACTTTACATTTATATTTATTTCAATTAAATATTTGTGTTTTTTACTCAGTAGGTGGTCCATGCATGATGTTACGTTACTTCTAATTGAACGTTGACAAATTATTTGTAATTCTTTAATCTTTTTTTTTTTCAATAATTTTTATTTATAGTCGCATCAACTTTATCGCAATCTTTAATCTTATTTACCTATTTAGGTCGTAGATTGAAAGGCAAAGCAATTCAATAAAATAGAAAAATACATCAAATGAGGCGGTCGGTGGAAAAAGGGGCACATAAGCCTACAGGCCTTTTTGCGCAAAATGGCTATTCATGTTTGCCGTGTTCTTTAGAGGATGTGGTTGAAATTTCAGTTGTGTATCTTGAAAACTGAGGTTTGTACCGACGTTTGAAAGCAGTTGTGCAGAATTCATGAAAAGCAGGTAGTTTCAAATGTGAAGGTATTATCGCTTTTTTGTTTAGAACGAAATGAGTGATAATAGTGATATAAATGATGTATGAGTTGGTCATTATCCTACATTAAAGAGATCCATTTCGTGTTGAAATGGAGAAGGATTTTGCTTCAAGAGTGTCATCATTTTTCTACGGAAAGCCCATTTGTAAACGGAAACTCCATTCAGGATAATTAATTATGTGCTTATACAATTCCTTATCAATGTATCTGACCCCTCCTTACTCCAAACTTTGTAGCGTATACAAGGTGTACAAGGATTTTACATACTACTAGAAAATTTCTACCTCCAGATGTAAATCATATGAAAGTTGCTGTTGTAAAATGTTTATACTGGTTTCTAGTTAAAGAGAATGTTCACTTATAGAAAATATGTTCATTTCTTAAAAGAATATTTAAAGAATGAGCTTTTTCTCTCACGTTTTCGTGCTTTTTTTTGTCAAGCAAATTTTTGCAAACAAAAAAAGTTAAGCTTGTTGTGGTGAATGGTCTAATATATTTCTAAAAGCTATTAATCACTCTGTATTAAGATATTATTCCATGTATTTGACGCTTTTTTCCCATTTTATTGCTTAAAATTTGTTCTCCGTAAAAAGGGCACAAAACCCCATGCACGAAAATTGTTTTCATGTAAGGAATGAGTTGTCCCTTTCTATTTTATGCGTATAACATGATTTGTATAACTACTTTTTATATTTCAGTTATTATTATCTCGTTATCAAAAGTCACAAACTTTATATACACAAAAAAACAACAACTTTGAACACCGATTTTCTCAAAACAGCTTCTTTGCATATGTGCCCTTTTTACGTCTACCGCCTCAAATATTGGAGGTTACAAACCAGTTTATTAATTTGTAATTTTATTTTTAGGGTTATTTAGAAGAGCAAAGATATTTAGTTAGGTATTGATGCCGTAAATTAATGATGTAGTAGAAATGACTGAATTATTATACCAAACTAATACCAATATACCAAAATAATACTAATTTATCTGCATTAAAAATAGCTCACTATCTACTAACTGCCTATTTAATGATGACTTAACGTGCTTACCCGTGCGCTGTTGCAGTTCAGCTGAAATTACCTCAAAGTTGTTTTCGATGAGGTAAAAAATGCAAATTATTTGATATGTGTGAGTGGTGGAATTTTGAGATACATTTGTGTAAATCTTGCGGGATATATTTATTGTATTTCAACATCTGTAAATCTGTTAGCATCGAGTGAGAGATTAAGTAATATTCTATTTAAATGAACTTATACCTTCTATAAATATTGCCCCACGCTGGACATACATTCAAATGAACCTGATAATTCTAATAACCTGAATATTCGTCGTCCTTTCACCTTGTGTGACATCTTTTCACCCCTCACTATCAGCATTATTCATCTTTCTTGCTCCCAGGGCTAACAACCCTGGGGAGTAAAAATCGGATATAGCGTAATGCTGATCCCCCTGATCAATTGCATGCCTAGCAAGCCTGCATAGTACGAAGTGGCCTGTTTAAAAAGAAGTGTAAAAACGGAATTGAGAGCGTAGCAGGATGATTTCCGACCGGCCACAGTGAGCACCTGCCCGCAGAGCAAGGTTACGACATCAGATACTTCAGTGGCGGTTGGTTGCACGGTTTGTGGCACGTGCTCAGGTTGCACAACCCCCAGATAATCGAATAATATTTTATAATATGGTAGGAATAAACATTCTCGTTTTAATTGGGAGTTTTTGCCACCTCGAACGTCAAGCACTATCTATATTCTGCGCGTGCGCAGATGCACTAAAGTGATGCGAAACTTGAACTACGCATGAGCAGAAGATCGATAGTGCTTACAGTTCGAGGTGGCAAAAACTCCCTATTGACAATCAGTATTCAAGATATTGCAGCAATATCGATGTATCTGAAGCACGGAGTAAGAGTTGCCTTTGGAGAAAATGTTCTGAAGCCAGTTTTGAGGCGAGTTCCTCGCTTGTCGGTACGGTGCGCACGATCGGTTTGGGTCGCGATGTAATATATACATCTTAAGATGACATCTTAAACTGTGGTTATTACACAGTTTTACAAAACATTTCCTACCAATTTTCGTAACTGTTCGCTTTAGACTTTACCAATTCCACCGTGATACGACAAATCACTGACTTGAAATTTGAAATCAGCTGACCACAGATCTGTCGAATGGATCACGACCAATCACGACCTTGCCCAAACAAGACCCGAAGATCGCAGCGTTTATATGCGAGAACTAGCCTCACATAAGCTTCAGTTTTAGACTGGGAGTGAACCCGCTTATGTACCTTACACCGTGATTTGAAATCATTTTGAAACCAAAGAGCGCTCCGCTGGTGCTCTCCCCGGTGTCTGGTGCCCTCCCAGATATTGCTCCACGCTCTTTGCTCTTGCCGCTACGATTACTGCATGCACTGCATTTACTACTTGGCCCTGCGCTTCAACATTGGGTCTTCGGCGCGGCAACCAATAAGTGGGGAGTTCGGTCGCCGAGCACTGCGCGGGGTCCCGAAGGAAATGCTAATTTTCTGTCTTCGTCAGACACTACTGTGACGAAATTTTATGAATTTCGCATGTTATTGAAAGTACACAAGTTCAGTCAATTGAAGCATACGCTGGAACAACGTTGCAAGCGACATATTCTAAGTTTTACAGATGACAAAAACGATTACATCTTAAACTTTTACTGCCATCGGTGCTATATGCTCCCCTGACACTTGTAGATGTTTTAATAAATGTGTTTTAGAAAGGAAAATCGTCTAGAAAGAATGTTCTACGACTTACAAACGAATGTACTTTCTTTCCATGAAACCACGTTATATATTCAGAACACATACAACGTTGTTATTCTAATATAGTTCTTCTGGAAATTATAAGTCGGCAGAAAACATTGAAAACGCTTGAGAACTTATTTATTCCTCTTTCTGAATACATGATTGTGATATTCAGATCTGTAGACAAACATTGCTTGTTTACCGTGTGTCCCACCACATCCACCCCTCATCATCACCCTATCACATCATTTAGTATTCCCTGCAAAATGGCAGGAGGCCCTTGCCCTTAATGGATTCTTAGTTGGCTAATAATAATGATAATAATAATTATTATAATTATAAAAATTATTATTAATAATAATAATTATAATTAATATATTATTTATAATTATTAACAATTATTATTATAATTATTATATTATTATTATTATTATTATTAAGTAATAGTACAATGCCTAAGAGACACACATTCTGAAATTCTTCATTTCGACTCTGAGATCGTCACACACTGATGTGCTAGAAATGCACAATATTCAGCATAACAGTACACGGAACTTTTCAAAGAGCTGCCCTTTCACGCCGAATATTTGTCGGCATTGAATCCTACCCTGCACTTACAGAATACATTCTAAAACTTATACACCACTTCAATTACATTGATGCAATTATCTTCAGCAAAAACGAATTACAACTCAGTATGCATAAGCTGTGGCGGATACAACATTGTTTCACCCACCTCGTTTGGACGCCCCAATAATGGTTTTCGTAGATTCCTAGAGTTTACATACTCTTCATAGGTATCTCTACACATTTTTCTTATATTACACTTCCACTTTTTGACATTTCTTCTTCTTTTCTTGCCCCTATTACTGTCATTTACAGTGGACGGTTGTATATTTGTACGCTCGTATCGCGCCATCTTGCCAGCACTTTCAACGTTGTTCCGCATTTGAAGCCAAATTTCTCACGCAAAAATAAACTTAAACATTCTAATAAAATGTCAATGGGAGAACACTTCCATATACAACATTGTTCTATTGAAAACAGCAAATTGAAAAATGTTTCGCTTACAACGTTGTACCAGACGACTCTTCCTATTGACTTTAGTGAATGCATTATATATGATGTTTGGAGAATTTATTTTCTTATGATGTTAGGTTTTTAATTCAAAATGTATATTTGATTATGAATCCGTAGTTTGTCGTTGTAGACGAAGACCATTTCTGTCTCTCACGGTGGGTGTGCATGTTAGGCTACAGTTACAACTGAGTTACAGTCTGCAAGCGATGTTGTATGTGTAGAATATCTTTATTATAAGTTATAGAAGGGTAGTGAAATTTTCGAAATAAAATAATTTTGAGAAAAACGTGTCTAAGCAATATTAATTGTTGCAAAGTGCTGAAATGTATTATCACCGTATTTTCTATCTTTTTTGTTTTGTATGATTTCTTTTACTGCCAATTGTCTCAATGCAGAACTAATACAAAAGCTTAAGTGCCGAGTAGAAACCAAAGCCAGAACTACGTACACGGAAGGCGTATAAACCTGACACGGACATTACGCATAAAATTATGTAAGTAATGTTTCAATATACACCTTTATTTAACTTAGTTTTAATTAATTTACATGAATTGATTACATTTTATTATCTATCAGTGTTCCGAATTTTGGAAATTACACTTCCATTCGATTGAGATGCAACCTCCAGTCTGTTAGGGTACCAGTCGCCACCGAAATACTATATCGACATACGATATGTAAAGCAAGCATTCAATTGTCAGATTCCAGCTTCCTGTTACTTCATTTATCAATATTACATTTCTCAACCCATCACTCTGTCACAAACGCAATCAATTCCTTTCTTATTTCCATTATGTAAATTGAAAGATGAAAAGAACTTCACTCGCCCATTCACTAAAGAACTGGAAACACTAAGTGCCGAGGAGGCGAGCACGAGGGCAACAGTTACGTAAACTTTCCACTCGTCGACAGCTGCCTGAAAGAAGTCAAGGTGCCGCGGAAAAGAACGACTCGAAAGCAGGTCGCGCTGTATTTCCCGGGAGTTGCGTCAACCTTAAAGGGAGCCTCGCGTGTTGTTTGCTCCGGGAAGCGTGAAAAAGGCCTCCCCGCCCCCGCCGCTTCACAGTGGTTGGAAATATACAAAAGGGCGCCAGTGACCACAGAGTTTGAAATAATAATAATAATAATAATAATAATAATAATAATAAGAAGAAGAAGAAGAAGAAGAAGAAAGAGAAGAAAAATGGTGTGTAAGAACTTAGCTAAACTTCCAGGTCAGTCAAAATATTGGGAAATGCAAGACATTGCTCAATTGGATACAGCGCACATTTTGCGCAAAGTATTGTAGAAGCACCAATATTCCGTAGATCATCTCTTTAGGAAGCTGGTTACAACCCAGAGTAGACTTCATAATCAATCGACTCATAAATCTTAAGTCATAAATTAGGGATTGTTACATATATACTCGTTGTTACAGATATACTCGTGTATCGCGATATTTTTTGGAGTCCCTGGTTCGTTATCTTGCGTAGTAGTGAATTCACAATTGAAGTTTTTGTTGGTAAACATATATCATAGGTTTCGTGTGGCACGTTCATGTGTTATACAATGGAGAAACAAAGGAGTGTTGTTGATCGTAACTAAGTTGTAATGATTTTCTGTCTGGAATAAAACGGAATATCTGCTTACAAAAACCCCTTGTATTTATTGGATCAAAGCTACAGTAATACGTAAATAGATAAACTGAGCTTGTTCTCCAACAAACTGGTAGCAGAGCGATAAAAAAAGAAACATGGCCGAAGGAGCAAATATATCCTTCGGGAAGATTGAATTATTAACAAACGCAAATTATAATCTATGGAGTATCAAAATGAGTGCTCTAATAAAATCGAAACATCTGTATGAAGATGTGCTACAGAAGGAAGAACCGAAGATAATCCCTGGAAACGAAGTAAGTGAAAGAAAGTGGCGAGAGTGGACGTATAAAAATGATGAGGTAATGGGGATGTTAATTCTAACTCTCTCAAATGAACAACTATTAGCCTGTAGGGGAATCAATAATGCGAAGACCTTGTGGGAAACATTAAAGAAGAGACATGAGGGAATTCACAAGCATAGGTTAATTTCGTTGAAGGCAAAATTAGCCAGAATAGAAAAACAAGAAAACGAGACAATCGACGATTTTCTAACGAGAGCAACAGGCTTGTCGTGCGAAATAAATGAATTGGGGACTAAAATTGAAGAACAGGAGCTGGTACATTATATTATTGACGGTCTACCAAAGAGCTACAGCGAAGTGACGACTGCGTTATACGCGAATTCGGACATTAACTTTGAATCAATGAGGGATTGTTTGTTAAGATACGAAAAGAAATGTGTTCGATCTTTTGTAAATAAGGATGCAATGGCATATAAGGCAAAAGAATTCCAGAAAATACATTGCTTTGTATGCGGGAAACGAGGCCACACCGCGAAAAATTGTTGGCATAAAAAAGGCGGATACGAAAACAAATCCGAAGGAGAAAACAAACCTAAAAATCTGCATAAAAACTATTACAATAAAAGCAGCGAAACCTTTGCAAATCAGGAAGAAAGAAATTTAAATAATCGAAAACGCAGTTCATCCAAGTACACGAAAAAGATGCAAGCAATGGTAGCAAAAGAAAAAGAAATCGCGTCAAGCGACGGAAGAAAAATTAGGTGGCTCTTGGATTCTGGTTGCACATCGCATATGACGTCGAGGGACGGTCTACTGAGAAATGAGAAGTCAGCGCGAACCGAAATTGAGACCGCAGAATCAGGAAGAAAAATATGTTCGGACGCTGTCGGAAACGTTGTTGGATACTGTAGCACTAAATCAAATGACCTCATCAAGGTCAATCTAGAAAAGGTGCTGCATGTACCATGTTTGAATTCTAACTTATTATCTGTCTCCAGTATAGTAAAGAAGGACAAAAGAATTGTACTCGATGAACAAGGTGTTAGAATATTTGATACTATTAATAATTCACTTATTGCAAATGGACTGTTTGACGGAGATAACTTTATTCTTGAAATGGATGTGGACGACAAAGAATGTGATAATAGTGAGTGTAATAGTGAAAGTGAAATTACTGAAATCTGTTTCAAGTCGAATACAAACATTGAAAACCTATGGCACAGAAGAATGGGTCATGTCAACCATAAAGACATCGAAAAAATGTGTAGAAATAAATTAGTCAGAGGCCTTGAAGATTTTCCGAGTGAATACAAAACATGTGACAGTTGTTTGCAGGGAAAATTTACAAGACTTCCATTCAAAGAGGTAGACATTGAAAGTGTTTCTCGTGTTTTGGAGAGACTGCACGTAGATTTATGCGGTCCTATGCCGGTGACTTCACTGGGAGGGAGCAGATATTTGTTGTTGATTGTTGATCAATACAGTCGCAGATATTTTGCCGAGTTTGTGCAACACAAACACGAATGTGCAGATAGGTTAGTGGAATTTATTCAAAGAAGGGAAAATGAAACGCAGTGTAAAGTGAAATGTGTTAGGACTGATAATGGAAAGGAATTTATCAACGCGACTCTTCAAAATTTTTACAAAAATAAAGGAATTAAGTGCGAAAGAACGGTACCATATACACTGTAGCATCCAAGCAAAGAAGAGAGCTTCAAAACAAACCAGTTTCTTTATTAACAAATTAGTTACAGTATGGATGTATCCGAGTACAAAGCCTTGCCGCCGAATATCCAGGAGAGAAGACCAAAAATCGTAGCCGGGTCGCCGATAGCCAGTAGAGGTGCCGAAATGTCCGTGGTCGCCGAAAGTCCCGAAGAGTAGTCCGTAGCCGAAAACCAAAGTTGTTGCCGCCAGTATCTTCTCCACCCGAATGCCGTAAACCTCGCTGTAGACCCGTACTCCAAGCTCGCTCTCCTGTCTCTGCCCTCTGGGGCGGGGTCCGGGCCGTTATATAGCCCGCCCGCCGCGGTCGCTCGCTGACTAGCGTTCCGGGTCGGTGAGCCCGGTGGCGCGCGGCGTACAGCTGCGCGCGCGCCAGCTTCAAATGCTGTACACAGCACTCCTCCCTCACCAAAATGCGACGAATGGCGTTCCATCGCCCATTCGGCGCTATCCTTGCTGGCTGCCGTGTCAACTGTAAATAACTAAACCCAAAATCTCAGAACATAGCATCAGGCACAAATCACTAACTTTTCCCGCTGAAACAACTGTTGACCTATAATACACCAATAACATTTTTACTATAAGGAACCTTATCCTCTACTTTACAACTTAAATTAACGAACATCTGCAAACTGTACGTCATTCTTGACCTAAAATTGTTGCTAACCTTCCACATAGGCGATCCTTAGCCTTAACAGGGAGTCATTCCAAAAAATTTCAAAAACCAAATAATATCTCTAAATATTTATGTGCCTTGCCACCTTTGGCCCCTAATGTTAATATTTACACAAACATACCACAAAAAAATACTGGACTCCCTTAAAACAAACATGTCCTATTTCGAAATAGCTGATTAATTCCCATAAAAATATCCACGTCACTAATGTCTTGAACAACTTTAGCCATAAATTTAGTTCTTCCACCGACCGTATGCCTTTACCAACATTACATATGTTAGTCACTTGTACAGTTACTCCCTGCTTCAACACCACTGAATCTCTGCCTAAGCTTATCACAATCACCCGAGAGCACTTCCTACGTTTTAACTCCCAATGCCACTCTACCAGTTTGCACTCAAACCTGCCCCCGGCGGTTTTGCCACTACCACCTTGCCGACGTCTGCCTCTTCGCTGCACTGCGTGACGTTTTGCCTCGTATCGATTGTCACCAATAATGTTGCACTTGCTTTCACCATCGCTTTGTACATTTCCCGTTTCCATTTTGCCACGTCTTATGCGCATTGCCTTCCTTCTAATAATTGTTCTAACACCTGCTATAACTAAACATTGCACTGGCACTTTCCATATCTTACTACTGTTTACTTGTTCCCTATTTTGTTCTGTATATTTCACATAGCCCGTTACAACACTGTCATCTTTCTCCGTTGCAAGAATGTTCTCATAATTGTCATCACAACCAATTACAATATCCCCAACATTTTCTTTCGTTGCAACCATTTCGTCATAATTACTATCATAACTAATCACAATATCCCTATCACTTTCTTTCGTTGCAACCGCTTTGTTATAACTATTATCCACTGAGTTTTCACTAACTAACCCAGAATCTTTACCAAAGCTACCACTTTCATTTATTTGCGCGCCCCACTCAACTTTATCATTTTTCTTCTGCTCTTTACTGCACTGCAACTCGAGCTCTTGTTTACTACACTCAATACCTGTTGCCATCTCGCTATTCTCTGAGGCATCCGAATCACTAATTATTTTGCTACTACTCTGATTTTTTTCTAACTTTAACCCTGCTATCAACAGTTCCTCACTAGCAACCCGATCATTATTAACATCCGCGGTCTCATTGATTTCAGTTTCACAATAACTTTGTTTCAACACTGCCAGTTCGCTCATCGAAATACTCAGAATTTCCGAATTTGTGGCTTTATCACTTGCGATCTGAGTTCCTTCACTATATCGACCGGTTCTACCGCTGTTGCCTCTTCTAAATTCGCCATAAATTTTTCTACACAATTCATTCTCACCCGATAACGAATATTCCTGCTCAAGTCTCATGAACATGTCCTGAAAAATTTCCATTCCTACATGCATCTTTCTATAATTCACTTTGAAGCTACGGCTTTTTACTACACAATCACGCTCCCAATTACCGCATTTCCTACGAGGCTTGTTTCTCTTCACTGCCCTATTATTACTCAAGTTCCTACCTCGTTCACCTGCGTGCACTTCACTGTCGCCGAGCGCGTTTACCCTCGCTGAGGCATCCCTGTCGTAGTAGCTCACAGCCACCTTATCTTGTGCCGAACACGTGGCCTTTCCCCGTCTGCCACGCCTACCGCCAGCGCCGTATCCGCCGACCGCTGCGCCGCCCGGAGTCTCCCGACTCGCTGCGCCGCTGGAAGCGGCCACTTCCAACCTGTCGACCTCGCTGGCTGCCGCTGCTATCGCGCCCATGGCCTCGTCCACCACGCTCCGTGATGGCGTCTCGCCGCCGTCGCGGCCCAATGCCGCGCCGCTCTGCGCCGTCGTACCAACGGCCGGAGTGTCAGGTAGTGTCGCCAATCCAGCGACCTCCGGGGTTGCAGCTCCTGCTACCACGGTCTCGTGATCTATCTGCCGCGCCGCACCACCGTGCGACTGCCGTGCACACGCCTGCTGCGGCGTGTCGTCCAAACATGACATGCCGCAACTTTTCCATGCTGCAATCTGCTGCTGCCGCCGTTCTTTATACTGCCGCTCCGCTTCTTCCATAAACTGCCGATGCTGTTCCTCCATTTGTTTACCAAATTCCTCCTGCTTCTTTATCATTTCCTTTAGCACTTGCACAATTTCCATTTCCGTAGCCATTTTTGCAAAACCTTTTGTCACTTTTTTCTCGTCGCCAGTTTTGTAGCATCCAAGCAAAGAAGAGAGCTTCAAAACAAACCAGTTTCTTTATTAACAAATTAGTTACAGTATGGATGTATCCGAGTACAAAGCCTTGCCGCCGAATATCCAGGAGAGAAGACCAAAAATCGTAGCCGGGTCGCCGATAGCCAGTAGAGGTGCCGAAATGTCCGTGGTCGCCGAAAGTCCCGAAGAGTAGTCCGTAGCCGAAAACCAAAGTTGTTGCCGCCAGTATCTTCTCCACCCGAATGCCGTAAACCTCGCTGTAGACCCGTACTCCAAGCTCGCTCTCCTGTCTCTGCCCTCTGGGGCGGGGTCCGGGCCGTTATATAGCCCGCCCGCCGCGGTCGCTCGCTGACTAGCGTTCCGGGTCGGTGAGCCCGGTGGCGCGCGGCGTACAGCTGCGCGCGCGCCAGCTTCAAATGCTGTACACAGCATACACCACAAAGCAACGGAATAGCTGAAAGGGCTAATCGGACTGTTCTAAATGCCATAAGAACTTTGTTAATAGATTCCGGTTTACCATTGAGATTCTGGGCGGAGGCTGCGCAAACGGCTGTATATGCCTACAACGTTACCCCTAAGAAACATGGAAATGGTAAAGTTCCTTTAGAGTTATGGTCTGGAATCAAACCCACGGTGTCACATTTCAGAATATTTGGCTGCAAGGTTTTCTTTAAAAATGCGAAGCCAAATACGAATAAATTGGAGAGAAGAGGAAAATGCGGTATCTTCGTTGGATATTCAAGATATCGCAGAGCTTACCGTATATATGACTTGGAAAGCGATGACATACATGAATCGAGAGATGTAGTATTTATTGAGTCGGAGATGGGATATAAATCATGGGACATTTCGAAACGGGAAAATCTAAACTATTTGGATTACGATCTTCTTGACGGCGAATCCACTGATAAAAATTGTGAAAACTGTCCAACTGAGAATAATGATGTGTTAGTGAACTTTCAAGTAGGACAGAAAATTAATAATGATTCTGTCTCAGATATCGATGAAAATGTCTGTCAAATCAATGAAGAAACTGAAGAAGAAAACAATCAGACGAAGAATATTGTTATAAACCATTCAAACGATTCTGGTACTGAAGCAAGAATTCGCAAATCGTCTAGAACGAGACGCCCTGTTGTAAGGTATGATGCTGCTGCGAATATGGCTGTTGAGACAACCCCCAAAACGTATCAAAACGCGATGAATGGACCCGACTGCAATGAATGGGAGAAAGCAATAAAACAAGAGTTGCAGTGTTTGCAACACTATAATACATGGGATGTAGTAGAACGGAAAGAATCAATGAACGAAAATATTCTACGGAACAAATGGATATTTAAAAGAAAGTGCGTGGGAGACAAGGTGAAATACAAAGCGAGGTTAGTAGTGGATGGATCCAGACAAGTGAGCGGAAGAGATTTTGAGTGTGCTTATAGTCCAGTGATGAGGCTGGAAACTTTTCGCATCTTACTTTCTGTGGCTGCAATGAACAATTATCATGTGAAATACATTGATGTAGAAACCGCTTATCTAAACGGAAAATTGGAACGCGACGTTTATATGAAAATTCCAGACGGTGTGAACATAGAGGGGAATAAAGTTTTAAAGCTAAAGAAGAGCTTGTACGGCCTACCTGAAGCCGGAAGATGCTGGTTCAAGAAATTATGCAGTATTCTCAAGTGTTGTGGAATGGAATCATGCAAAAGTGACCCTTGCGTATTTGTGAACGCTCAAAATAAGGAGTTTTTGATCATTGGTTTTTATGTAGACGATTGTATCATCATAGGAGAGAATACAACTCTCATTGACAACTTGATAACGAATTTAAAGAAACATCTTACTATAAAGGTAATGGATGGCGATTTGAATGAATCGTTTTTGGGTATAAGAGTTGTAAGAAGGAATCATGGTTTTTCACTAGATCAAGAAAAATGTATAGAAGAAATATTAGAAAGGTTTAAAATGAATGAATGTCAGCCCGTAAGTACACCTGGAGTAATGGGAGTAAAAATGGATGATTTTGAAAACTTCGATAAAGTCAACGTCAGTTTATACCAAGAAATGCTGGGTTGTCTGGGATACCTTGTGGCTGCCACTCGTCCAGATTTGGCCTACACTTACAGCAAGTTATCTCAATATTCGAGGGATCCAAGAACTATTCATCTGCAAGGCATTAAAAGAGCTTTAAGGTACTTGAAAGGAACCAAACACGTTAAATTGAAAATATCCGAAGAACAAGGTGTTCTGAATGTATATTCAGACGCTAGCTGGTGCGTTACTAAAGATAGTAAATCATTTGCGGGATATACGATGATGCTAGGAAAATCATTGATTGGTTGGAAGTGTAAGAAGGAGAAAATGGTAGCATTATCAACAATGGAGTCGGAGTTGATTGGGATTTGCGAGGCGATCTGCGAGGAGAAATGGGTTGTATCACTCATCGAGGACATCGGCTTCCAAAAATTGGTTCGTCGACCTGTAAAACTTTTTACTGATAATAAATCGATTACAGACTGGACTAATGATTTCAAAATGACTGTAAGAAATAAACATGTTATGAGGAAATCTAATTTTGTAAAAGAAGATATTGAAAATGGAGAAATAATTATAAAACATCACAGATCTTATGACATGACTGCGGACATCTTAACCAAAGACGTCGATAAAAATACGTTAAGTCGTCATATGTTATCATTGGGGATGTTGATATGAGAATTATATTTTCGTGCACACACGAAAGGGGGGGATTTGTTGGTAAACATATATCATAGGTTTTGTGTGGCACGTTCATGTGTTATACAATGGAGAAACAAAGGAGTGTTGTTGATCGTAACTAAGTTGTAATGATTTTCTGTCTGGAATAAAACGGAATATCTGCTTACAAAAACCCCTTGTATTTATTGGATCAAAGCTACAGTAATACGTAAATAGATAAACTGAGCTTGTTCTCCAACAGTTTTGAAAACAGAACATTGTACCTAGAGAAAGATCAATTATCCATCATTAATCCCCAAAATTAATATTTTCCCGCAAACTATTCTCTGATATTTTCATCCTAACATCAAATAACTATTCTCTAAACAAAATCTTCCATGAGTTATTATCATAGATAATTCAAATCCCATTCGAGTTTCGACGGCGGGGAAATCCCTCATCAATTAAGTAAATCACACCGATGATGCCATTACCTAGCCGCGCATTCTAAGGCCGGCTGTTTTTTCCGTGACTATCTCAGATTAATTCAAATTCAATGCAATAGTGCTTAATTTCACGTGGCGAGGCTTAGGCTATCAGGCCAACTCTTCCGCCTTGCCTTTTAGATTTCGCTACGCACCTTCCGGCGTGAAACGGAGAAGGGAAATATTACTCGGGCGACAAGAGAGACAATTTGAATTTAACTCAGAGGCTATTTGAGGCTTGAAGACATTTTATACGCAGTAAATTATAACATGGGACAGCCGGCATTCGTCTCCTCCGAAGGTACGCGTTCAAAGTATTTTTTGCCCTTCAATAAATCCGCGGCCTTGATCGAATTTCAATCTTCAGGTGTGGGTATAACAGCCCGACACGCTGTTACACCCCTGAACCCGCCAAATTAATCATTTCCATTTGGATGGCGGAATGGTATCTTAAGATAACTGAGCAACGTATCTGGTTTAATTCTTACTTCCCCATTCGTAGTGTTTTAAAAATTAACCACTTATGCAACTTACGCCACGTTTCTTAACCAAACAACTTATCGTCTGTTTAGAATGAAAACCTTGTATAGAAAAATAATTTAAATTGAATTATTAGGTAGAACATCTTGTATTTCAGGTTAGTAATCAGCAAATAGGACAATAATCACTCTACACTAAGCTCTAGAAAAAAGGAAAGCATGAATGTTAAGCAACTGTGTACCACACCATGAATAATTTGTGGGGTCTGAGATAGGTTTTCTTTCTAACCTGACATTGTTTCAAATAATAATTCAGATGTTTCTGAGAATTTAAAAATAAGAATAGCGTTTTTGTAAATTATATGAACGTAAGCCAGAATAAATGTAATGGAACATGTTTTCTCTGAAGTCGACAACATTGACATTGATTTTATTTTTATTTATCGTGGACCTTTATGTCTCGGGGGACGCTATATACCGGATATCCGACGATTACCTAAAAATTGTTTGACCATTAGGTCTTAATGCTTTGAAATCAGCTGTTTGGGACAGCATTCGAAAATATACACAAGGTGGATAGTCAACATAGGCATAAAGCCTTATCTTGTGGTTAGGTGCATGCAGAATTCTACATCTAAATGCAATAAGAAATGATGACAGCGTATAAAAGCATTAAAATATAGTTGTAAGTACTAAATTCGACATGAATATGCTCAAACATCACTCACTTTCTGTTAATTTACTGTATGATTTAGTAATTTTCTGGTGACTCAGTGACATACATGGCACCAGCACTAGTCTGCGCGTTGTCGTGAAATGTCACCGAGCATACATCACTTTGTTTAGACGAACGTTGAATTAACAACTCACTCAAATTTTCACGCCTCGATGGAATGGGAAAAAACTGTTATTCACATGAACAACACATGAAACGGTTTGCTTCATATTTCCACCATTTAACGAAGTTCCGAGGAAGGAACACTTGAGCTTTTGGAATTTGCAACGGCCTGAGAATTCATGGAACGAGATTTTGAGTCCAGAGCTTCATGCTGCATCTATAATGTGTCCGACGTTAAGAATGAAGTATAGGAGTGGACGAAGAAGGAAAGATTGTACGATCGTGAGCAGTTGTTTAGAGTGCTGCTTTGGCATACAGTACCTAGCAATTCGGCATATCCCATAACAACTTAGTAGGTCTAGTGTAACAGGTAATGAATGCTCGAATAATAATAATAATAATTATTATTATTAATAATAAATATTATTAATTATTAATAATAAAGATTATTAATTATTAATAATTATTTTAAATTATTTATAATTATTATTAATTATTAAAAATCATTATTATTATTATTAACTGAAGGCTTGGTCACCGTCGGCGGGATCCAAACATAGGCTCTCTCTCGGTCCATGAAGTGTCATTTGCGGCCTCGACAGTGGCGACAGAGTAAGGAAAGGACCGAAGCACGCTTTTCGACCCGTTGTGAATCAATTTTGTGCCACCGGCTGGCGCATTTCTGAATTTGCTGCATGTTTATTATCTGCAAGGGACACGTCGTCCGTGAGTATTGACACAGAATTACGCTACAACAATTGACGCCACAGGGAGTGAGGGACAGCTAAAGCTGCCACGGCTGGTGTGCAGAGGCGAACTCGGTCATAGGGGTCTCGCTTAAACTTGGTTGTTTATATACGTGTGTGTATTTTGTTTTGTGACATTGGAGACTTTTTCACCATGCATAATCTTTTAAATAGGATTATTTCTATCGTTGTCTACCCTGGTGCTAAAGGAGTTTGCGTAAGAGGTCAATATTTATTTATTTAATTACCCACAACAGGGCAAAGCCTCAATTACAGGAGGCATTACAAGAAAAAACATACAAAACATACAAAATAATGAAAAAAAGTTTCAAATGAAATAACGAAAGTAAATTACAGAAGTCCAATTACAAGAATACATATTTTTGCAAAAATTGATTAAACATAACACATCAGTAAGATAAACAAAAATGGAAACATATCTTCATAACAGTCATTACAAAAAGGAACAAAAATGAGTATAAAATATTTTATAAAAACGGAAAACGCATCTTCAAATAATCGGAACATAATAGCGAAAAATACAATAAATCTTTTACTGAATAACACTTTACTGAACTCATTGATTTCTGAAGACATTCTAAAGAGTGGTGAATATTTGTGCGATGTTTTATTTGGTTTACTGAAATATAATAATTCTCGTCCTCTTAAATTTGATACTCGTGCATTAAACGACAATTGTGACAGCAATTCACTGTTATCAGATAGACCATTAACTATTTTAAATAAAAACAATTGTTCAGAAAAGACTCTTCTATTGGTAAAAGCAGTTAGATTTAATTCTTTAACTAAAATATTATAAGAAATTTCATAAGCAGATTGCTTGAACTTTTGTAATATAAATACCGCGAGAATCGTTTTTGAATTTTTTCAGTTTGGTTACTTAGTGATATGCAATGAGGAGACCAAATAACTGAAGTGTATTCCAATGTGGCGATCAAGACAATTAAAGACAAGTATTAAACGTGAGGTGTCATTGAAATTCTTGGAATTTCTAATAATAAAGCCAAAGTTTTTAATGCATCATTAGTTATATTAAATATGTGTTTATAGTAAGTCAAATTATGTTGAAAAGTAATACCTAAGACTTTTACAAAATATACACGTTCTAATGATTCATTGAGTAACATGTTCTTAGATAAGCTTTATTTCGTGTATAAGTAATGAAACAACATTTTTTAATATTAAAGTACAAATCATTCTCTACGCTCCATCTGTAGACGTTATTAATATAAATTTGGAACTTATTTGAATCATTTTCATTTTCAATTGATTTATAAATTTTCAAATCATCAACTAAAAGTAAACATTTTGAATTTTGAATTACATTATCAAATCATTAATACAAATTAGAAATAAGAAAGGCCCAAGATTCGAACCTTGAGGCACTCCAGAATCAGTTTTATAAACGAAAGATTTGTATAGATGAAATTTAACATATTGCTCTCTATTTGTTAAATACAAACTCATTAATTTAACATTTGTTTTGAAAACTCGAAAAAAGACAGTTTATACAAAGGTTTTGGTGATTAATCTTGTCAAAATCTGAGCCATTCCACTTCAAATCGCACAACAAAAACCAAAATTTGTCCTTCATATTTTTAATTATTTTATATTTTTTTCTATTATAAGGATCAAATAAGTTAACTCGTGTATTTTTATCTTTTTCTAACTTTATTATTTTCGGAAATATTGTATAATGAAATTTGCTAAAAATGACGCGCATCACTATCTTAAAAATAACATATATTTTAATACACTAATTATAGAAATTCCGTTCAAATTCCATTCGAAACTTAAAAAACATTTAATTTTTAAGATTTTGCAAAATATTTAATTTCCTAAATTTTCATTTTTCTAAAAAACAGTAAAAATTATAAGAATGTAAATAATATGATGTAAACATATACAACATACATTACAATATATATATACGTATATATATATTGAAACGAGTCGTTGATTTGGCTCTGCACAATATTTATTATAAAAAGGGGACAGGGACTCTAACCCGGGAATGGGCTCCGGATTCAATCATGTTCAACAAGGGAACCTTACGGGTAAAATGAATTTTTATTGCTCGAATAATTACAATACGACATTGGTGATTCTTGTTGCTCACAAAAACATTTACTTTGTCCTTTCCCTATTTTAAATCACATCCCATTCGTAAACTCTTCATTACCCGGGAATCTCACTCATTTGTTATAATTCTCACACCTGTGGGGCCTCGACTAAAGATCACTGTCTCCTGCTGTCTAGTTACCCTCCCTCCCAATATTCTTTCGGCCGATCTTACTCACAGTAGTCCAGTCCCCCCGGACCGCGTCGCTTCGCGTCGGCCCTCCGCCGACGGGGCGAGGGTTCGCGCCGCGCCGTCCCTGCTCGGGCCTCTTCGGGTCGCTGGATGCCGACGCGGGGAGGGGGGCCGGTTTCGCCGCCCGCCTCCGATGCTCCTCCGCCGTCCCTGCACGACGCCGACTGCCAGGATCTTGATGTCCACTGTCGTTGTAACGGACCCACCGTGCGTTGGCCGCTAATGCTTCTCACCTCCGCTGTCCGAAATAAGTTCTTTTCTTCTCCGTTTCACAACCGATTGTTTAATGCTGTTCCTCTACAGTCACCCGATGCCATACTGGTGTCCGCCCGCGTGCGTTACTTTATCAATGCCGTGTTCACCACTTTCAACATATTCCAATAATTAATCTCGCTCACTCCGATGACGACGTTGTTCCCGCCTGTTCTCGAAGCTACATATACCAAACATTAACGGGTGGACTGAGGCACGGGAATCCACATTCAGCCGCTCCTCCGCACTCGCCCACATGGATATCTTTACGCGCCGATATTGTCTTTTATTCACTTTAGCAACATCACCGTTTTAGTTCACTTCATGCCCTTCCCCACTATCTTATCATTCCCGATGCCTATCCTCCACGATGGTTCCAGATTTCACTACTGTCCATGCTCTTTCTTTCACACACTACACAACCGTCCGTTTCATTCCTCCGCCATCGCTCCACTGCCGTTGTCCCGTGAGTCCGTCGCCTTCAGTTCTTCACACTGAACCGACTCCGGCACCCGACTCCGTCGGCGTGCCGGCCGCTACCGCCTAGTTCAAACGTTCTTCATGCTCAGGAACGCATTGTTATCATTTTATTGGTAACCATTCGTTTCAATAATATATATATATATATATATATATACAAATACTTACAAATATATTATTAATATAAATATATTGTAATTATATCATTAAAATATTTGTTATGAAAAAATATTTTCGAACAAAAGCACTTACCATGGAGTATATTTGAAAATAAAACCTCTCTCTTTGTTGTCCTGCTGAAAACTACTGTGAACAGCGTGGCAGGAAGCGATAACAAAGGTTGCGTGAGGTGACTCGGTGGCCCCCACGCAGCGCGCCATCGCCTTTGCGACGAAATTTCCAGGAAAGGACAGGAAGCGGTTGAAAGAGAAGGATCGAGTTATGTTCACAAAGCTGTCCTCGAAAGGTACTGAGAAGCTCACAAGATTATAAATAGAACTAAAAGTACAGTGAGCTCCGAAACAATGCTGAGGTCACTCAGGCACCAAGCGATCCTACTACCGGATTAATAAGAAATTAACCCCTTCGTCCCAAAACAGTCACACACACCGAGAATGATCAATAGTCTACTACGGACATGATTGTTAGGTTCAAGATCTAGATGGGAGTAACGACTGCCTCAGCGTGATGTTTGGGGAAGAGGAAGGGTGTTCTCACCGATAACATAGGCACATACAGAAAAAAGACCTAAAGACTTAACTCATCGCCATTGCATATGTAGATAAGCATATCACCCTTCTTATTTTTAAATTGCGAAAAACGCAGTGAAATTGTTGATTGTGAATTTCAGTGTTTTTTATCAATTTAAAAAAACTTGAGAGTGGTGGCGCAATTCTGGATTCAGACTCAAATTCAGAGCGTAGACATGCATAGAGACACATGTGTCAAACCTTTGGGTCTGAGAACTTTCTTTGTGTACCTGCAAAAGTCCCTGATGGTTCCTTTGGCGCCTGTGTTCCTTAGGTCTACTGTGGGAGAAATACAGTCTGTGCACGTTTTATTGAGCTTTGGAGTATGGACTCTAAACCTTATGAACTCATATTCTATTAGGTTGAATTGCAAATGCAGGTATCACAGCAATTACTGCAAATGCAAATACTGCAAATTACAATTGCAAATTGTACTTTTCAAATTGTACTTTTCAAATTGCAAAATTTGTAAACTGCAAATTACGAGGGCTGACAATAAAGTAAGGTCTCCAATTTTTTTTTCATAGAAAATGACATTTATTTACAAAAAGCGATACACCGTTGGAAAGGCCAAGGTCTTGGCTACTTTTCCACATAATCGCCATTTTTTTCCAACACCTTGCGCATCCGCACGATGAACTTGTCTATGCCGGCAGAATACCACTCTCCGTCCGCCTCGCGCAGCCAGGTGTTGACCTCTTTCTGAACCTCCGCGTCACTATCAAACTTCTTCCCTCCGAGATGTTTTTTCAGGGCGGGGAACATGTGGTAGTCACTTGGGGCCACGTCGGGACTATAGGGAGGGTGATCGATGATTTCCCAGCCAAATTTCTTGAGCAGGTCAAGGGTAACGTTGGCTGTGTGCGGGCGCGCGTTGTCGTGGTGAAATTTCACTCCTTTGCTCAGCAATCCCGGGCGTTTGTTTTTTATGGCACGACGAAGCTTTTCCAGGGTCTCACAGTACCTTGCTGCATTGATAGTGGTTCCCCTTGGCATGAAATCCACCAACAATACCCCGTGGCGATCCCAAAACACCGTAGCCATCACCTTGCCGGCTGACAGTGTCGCCTTAAACTTTTTGGGTTTCGGAGAATCGCTATGGCGCCATTGTTTGGACGACTCCTTTGTTTCGGGTGTGTAGTGATGAGCCCACGTTTCATCCCCCGTAACAAACCCTTCCAAAAAATCATCGCCTTCCTCTTCAAAACGGGCCACAACTTTGGTCGCACATTCCACGCGCCGCTTCATGTGGTCTTCGGTCAGCTGTTTCGGCACCCATCGGGCAGAAACTTTGTGATACTGCAAGTTGTTCACAAGGATATGACGGATTGTTTCGCTGCTACACACTCCTCCAAGCTTCTCTTCCAAGTCCCTAATTGTCGCACGGCGGTTTTTGAGCATTTCTGCCTCCACTGCTTGAACAATCGCATCCGAGACCGACGGTCGGCCACTTCTCTCCTCGTCGTGAACATTAGTGCGCCCGGAATTGAACTCGCGGCTCCACTTACGCACGTTTTTTATGTCCATACACTTTTCCCCGTAAACGTCAACTAGTTGACGATGGATTTCAATAGGTGTCACCTTTTTCGCACTCAAAAAACATATTACAGAACGCAATTCGCACTTGGACGCTGACGCGAGGGGTACCTCCATCGTTGACGGCTGCTCAGCCAAGACTGAGCGGTCGGGGAAGCCTCACCCAGCAGCAAAGTGGTAGTGGGGGAACCAAGGAACACGGCGGTGTTGCCAGATTTTGCCTAGCGCGTGATCCGGCGAAGTTGCAGCGTTGGAGACCTTACTTTATTGTCAGCCCTCGTACAAATGCAAATACTGCAAATACAATTACTGCAAATGTAAATACTGCATATCAATATCATTGCAATTTCAGGTATCACAGAGTCTTTTTTTTTAGCAAGAATTAATAAGAAAATATTCGCTCCTTTGAAATAAAAAAAATTGCAAAGGCAAATGAGCTGCATATTTTGGTTATGTTATCGTGAACTATGTAAAGGAATCAATTTACTGTCGTAAGAATAGGGAACTATTGTTTGAATTACTATATTCCGCACAGAAACAGAAAGTGAAGCTACATTTAACCATCTTTTATGGTAGCCTGGAAGGTGATTCAAAAACCTTAGTTCCCATCTCAAAGGACAAGCCATAATGTTGCATGCACGAAGTGACCGCAGGGCCTTCGACTCCCATATAACATGGTAGAAACCATTGCCGTGGTGCGCTCCCCTCTAGCACTTTCTTACAGAAACTAAAATAAGAACCGCTGCCAACTATACTGTGAACGTGCGTGGCTGCTGCATAGGTTCGCGAAACGCAAGCAGGCGCGTCATGTTATAAAATGTAGTAACGATGTTTGCGCTTTCTTCAGCGGTTTCTTATATGTATATACTAGCTAAAGTACCCCGCGTTGCTGGGGTATTTATCGTAATTTATTGGCCAGAAAAAGGAACTCCATCTATTCCCGCCCTGCGGCGGAGTCTACTACTATCTATACTGTTGTATCCCCGCCCCTCCCTGCTCCGCCTTTCTCTGCTATGCACCCATCTGGAAATAACAGGTGCTCCTGACATTTTCACTAAAAAAATATTTATAGTGTTTCTTTCTGTGATTCTCTCCCCTCAATTTCACTCACTTTATAACTAACATTAACAAAAAATGTAAACAAAAAGTAAAATGCATTTACTGACGTGCGAAATTTTTCGAAATTGCGAAATTTCGTACCAATACTTTCTATTAATTGACACATTGTAAAACATACTCTTTTTCATATTTTTTCTTCTTCTCGCGTATTTATAAAGAAATCTTTCAAATTTCTCTTTTACTTCAATTACACTTCATGTCAAACTTACTATCGTTAATTTATATAATAATTTCTTTACCATCTAAAGGTACACTTTCGCTCTCTACTATAATAGAACACTTCGTACAAAAATTAAACCATTTGTCACAATTTAAGCATAACACGTAAATAATTCATAATATGTTTCACTTTGGTTCGTTCAACTCGCAAATACGTAATAAAAATGCTTAATTTACCATCTCTAACCTAGTAACTGTTTCATGCAGAACAGATGTGTGCATTCACACCTCCACGACAATTTCAAGCACTTCCGTCAGCAAAATTTGTTTTTTCAATAATTTCATGTCTCTTCTACACTTGATACATTCACGCCTAGATGCAATTAAAATCAATATCCAAGTTACTTGCATATATAAAGAAAACTGCCATTATCTTTCCTAAATATGAACATTTCAGGTTAAACAATGGAAAGTACAATACAACAAACAGCTCTCTCCTAGGAGGTTATAGTATGTTATAATCTCTTTCCTTTTGACACGCAATTCGTGCATAGATGAACTCAATCGTAGAAAGTCATCATCCTCTGGTGGCGCGGAGCTAAACAATTGAACATCGATGCATTCTTGAATCTATGATGTAATGTGAGAAAAAAGAAGTCCAGAAAAGTAATAATTATGTGAATATGTGAAGGTTTGTGATTGTAAATCATAGCCTATAGTACTCCAGACCTTTAAAGGAATCTAGTGCAAAATTTTCATCGGTATTGGTTCAGTAGATTCAGATATTATCGCGCTGTAAGTCAGTGCAGTTCTGTCTTTATATATTAGTATAGATAGATTATGAATAATTGAACATTTAGAATACACTTTTCGTATTTCTCACCAATTAGCCAATTTGTACGTGCGGAAGTTGGCGAGCCTATCCTGCAGCGGTACCCGGCGATACTAGCGCCTCCTACAGTAACACCCTCAAGCTTTGTCTCCGGTTTCGATGGAGAGTTGCAAGGCCCCGCTGCCCGATGCGCACTTTCCTTGCCTGGCGGTGGGCCTCCACCGACCGTCTCGCGCCTGCCAATCGACATCGTGTTTATTCTGTGGAAGAGGCGCTCCGCTCCGCTGCGCCCGCGAGCAACGACGGAGAACGACGCAGCAGCGCCCCCAGAGTGCGGCGAGCGGGATACTTCCTCCTTGACGCGCGCCGCGCCGGGGGATGGTCGCGTTGACCTTATGCTAATGTTATGGGGCGCGACGTAAAAAGAAGCCGTTTCGGCCAGGAAGGTGACGAAGAGGTCGCCCTCGAGAGACGTGCGTGGGGGTGGCGGATGTTCGCAGAGCCACCGTTCGTCGCAGGAAGCTGTGTTGTCGTCGTTGGCTCGTCGTAACGCAATGGGGCTATTTCTGAATATGGGCTACAGGCGTAGAGTGAATGCATTAACGGGCAGTAAACGGGATGTTAAAAAATATGGTGTGGTTGGCTTTAAAAGCTGTCTCCTTTTGTGGTGAGAATACAATCGATAATAAGGGGAGCAAGAAGAATGCTGACCTTTTGAGCCAGAGGTGCGATTTTCAGGAGCGAATTTTTTAAGGACACTCTGACAACTCCAGCATGAAATACAGCATTCAGTTAAATAAAATTGTCCCTGCTTATTGATTTTTAATAGTATAACACAGTCCATGCGTAATTCTCGGTTAGACTCATGAGAATGTAAATTTAAAATTTAGTTACGTTTGTAGATGGAATGAAAGTTTTGGGCAATACATAAAATGACTAGAATAATATGTATAATAATTATGTAAAGAAATAAAAACAAAAAAAAATTAAAATGAAGAACAAATACATATTTTTACATACGCATAGTTTTCTTTCTTTCTAGGCGAAAGAATGAAACAGCACTTTAGCAAAACGTTTTGTGATTTTGTAAGAAACGAAATTCAGCCTTAGCGTTTTCACGTTCGTTGAAGTCCAATTAATTTAAGAGAAAGAAACTGCCAATACGTTTGGACGCATCACAGCAAATGTGAAGATTACGTTCTTATGGTTTGGGGATCTGCCGGGGATATCTTTACTACAAATATGATGTACATTTTCAAATCCTTTTTTTCTATAATTAATTCCGTAAAATTGTTCTGCATTTGGATGACTCACATTCTCAAGTGATAATGCTTATTCCAAAAAAACATTCTTCATTACTCGTATATACGTATGATTGCATTTTTACGTAAACTGTTTGCAATACGTGCATGTGTGCAATACCACTTGTGTACGAACATCACTTATCTCTGTTTTTCCGAGGAAAACGATAGGAGAGAAAGAGTTTATCTCTTTCATTGGAGTAAAACTCTTTTTTAGAGATAAGAAGAAAACAATTTTTAAGAACATTTTTAAAATTCCTTAGGAATATATAAAATTATAAATCGAGATTTTTATTTATATTTCCGTAGCAATTTGGTTTCTACTTGAAATTCTTCCTAATATGTTGAACATTTCGTATTCAGCCTTACTAACAAATGCTGCCCATTATTTATTTTTTAAAAATTACTTTTGGATTTGTATGTCGTTGACATCTTTTAGTCAATAATTTCTAAATTGTTCAAAAAAATATTCTGTACGTTTTATAAGATATGTTCTTTCTTTCTTGATTATCTGACATCAAATTTTGTGGAATCGAAATTAATTTCGTAATATGTATTAATACGAGAGAATACAACTGTCTATACCTTTCTCAGGATGAAAGGTCAAATGTAATATTGAAAGAAAGCTTATAAATTGATACTTTTGAATTTTTACTACTGTAAATGGATAAACTATTATACTGTACTTTAACAAAACCAAATGAAAATTTTGTAATTATTAAACCTCATTTTTCATTTTGAGTAATCGAAACGTAATACATTATCTCGGGGCAAACACGATCAATCATGCATCAGATTAAGGGCGCAACAACACATGCTATTTCTTTCTGATCATAATCTCCACTTATGTGCACGTACGTCAATTTATAAATAAAAGAGACTACAGACAATATTTGCAACGGACGTGTTGTGGGAGTCATTTAGTTAAAATCCACCCCGCGTCGACGATAAAAGAATCCCTAGCTGTAAAACTTAATTGAAAGTTTTTCACCAGTTCCTGTTCCTGTGTTTTGCATTATCAGCAGATATGAATTTTTTATTCTGGATAAAAGGAAAAATAATGAAACTTGTGTAGTACCACAACACATGGAATAAAGAGCGAAGGGAATTGTGTTTCAGATTGCTTGTAATGAGCGTTAAGTGTCTTTAAAATTTCAGGATATAATAAATAATTTTTAAACTTCTTTTATAATGAACTGAAATCTCTCTATTTCATCACACAATCTGAAACACATTTAATATTTTAAGGAAATTAAATATTTTAAGGAAATTAAAATGTTTTTGTAATCAGTTTGAGCGGACTCGTAGGCTTCTCTACTAATACGAGTACTCCGGAGAACACATAAAAAAATTTGCGCATTCTGATTTGAGTCATCCGATTGATCTCGCACTAGGAAAGCTTTAGCAATTTAGAAAACAATCCGCTATTCTGGCGGATCCGATTACGTTTCACATGACACGTGGTCTCTTATGGAATCCGTTTGCGTGATTCGCTGACACAGTTACATGCGTTTACTGCTGTACCACCGTAATTACTCGGGAAAATGTATCCTGCAACATACTGACGAATCTTACTACTTTCTGTTAACATGGTTAAATTGAGGTTTTAATTTGTAACACATGCACGTTTCACAGTTTAGTGGATTTACAAAACCCAATTTGTGTGACTCTGGTAAGTGTGCAAAAACAGCGTGATAGAAATGCAAAATTCTGATTCATGATTTGCGGTTTTTACAATGATGTGTATAGGAAGTACTGCTGAGTAAAACGCAGATTCACAAAAAATAGTCGTAATTATGTTTTCATGAAAATTTTAACATAAAAGTTTCAGTAATGCGAGAAAGTGTTTTGCCACAAACAATTACTTTAATTTTCTTCTCAAAGAAAAATATAAGATAAGTACCATGAGGACAACACCGGGATTAGCTTTGCTTTATCACATGTTTCGAAGCCGGAGGTCAACACGCACTGATACGCACATTGTGCTGCCAAGAGCACTAGCCGCCCCGCAAACCTTGCGCGCGCACACACACATAAACACATAAACACACGCATACACTCTTTCTTTCTCTCTTTCTCTCTCATACACCTTCGCAGGCACTCACAGCAATACTCGCACTCTTATACGCACTTGGGCACACTCACACAACTCTTTAATACACTCTCTCATATACACTTTATTACACTCTCTTACGTTCACACACACACACACACACTTCAATTTGATCACACTCATACAAACATAAACACACCCTCTCACATTCACATTTTCTCTTTCACTCTCGTTTCCCCTCACAATACACACATTTGCATTTACACAATCTCTCGCTATATATCTGTCTTTCTGTCTCTCTCTCTCATAGACATTCTCACAAACTCACACTAACACTTGCACTCACACACACTCTTGGACATACTCACACATTCACATCGACTTAAAATCACTCGTACACCCACTCACACTCTCACACCCGCACACTCGTACAAACTTAAACACACTGGCATTCGCGCGCGCGCTCGAACACACACACACACACACACATTCAATGTGTGTATGTGCGTGTGTCTCTCTCCCTTTCCCTCACAAACACATGCCAACAACGCTGTTGGGGCAGTTATGTCCCGACGCGGCGGGCGGGCCATCTTGTGCAGGTCGCACGGTGGCGCCACGTGTGCAGGCTCGGGGCGACGGGGGCGAGAAGGGATAATCCCGCCCAGGCCTTTCTGGGTGCCCGCCGCAGTCGGGCGCGCTCTCGCTGCTGCTAATGGCGGCACAATGCGCCGCCCATCAGGGGGGATGCAGACATTGTGCACACGTTCCGCTCCCAAATTCTGAGAATATTCGCGTTGGGCGAATTAATCAGGTGAATTCTGGGAAAAGCTCAACTTTCTGCTGGAAAATAGCTAATTAAAGGGCTTCTTTAATTCAATGGTCGATTCATTATTTAGGAAAATTATTTGAGCCGTTGAGAGCAAAAGTGGTGTAAGTCAAAAAGTATACTTTCCGGAAAAGACATAACGAAAAAATCTGTAATGTAAACGAAAAACTATAATACTTAGAAATAAATGACCTAAAATGTTACGAACGTGTTAAGGTTATTCGTTTTTTTACTACAGATATTTTAGGCTAAAATATAGCTTATTAATTAAGAAAAATTAACTATTTTGTTGCCTTACAATACTTTTGCACACACCATTTCTGAAAAGTATAACTTACAATCAAACAAATGGCATGCATCATTTTTGTCTGCGATAGTAATGTGATGGGAAAATAGGGAAATAGACTGAAATTAATGCACAGCATAAAATAACAATGTACATAATGTATTTATACACTACTAGCGTACCCGTGCGAGAACACTTGCATGCTCATTCACCTTCCTCCAAATTTTTCCATTTCCATATTAGGCCTAATATACATTTTCCTTCAAGATATTCTTATTCTCCGTCACTTTTTATGTATGTCACATTGTAATTGATAATAATATAATACACCCTTGTCAATATAAACTATTCTTATTTAACTTCATTATCCAGCAAAAAGGTACACCCGTGTAATTCAATTGCATAAACTATCAGGTTATTAGTAATTTCACATACAGTTGCAGACTCTAAGGCTCTTTACAGGTGGGGTAGAAGCGAGAAATGTCGAACCAGCAGCTGACATTCGATACAGATTGCATTTTACATGAATATTTAGACGCAGTTTTTAAACAAACCTTTCATATTTTTAAGGCCAAAGTACAATTCGTCACGTTTCGTCACGTGAAATTCTGTTTCTTTATAGACTTCATTTATAAAGATTGGTTACTTGTGAGAGAGCAGCAAAGTGAAGGTATTCTACTGAAATAATATAGGAGACAATGTTTTGTTATTTATACGCTGTAGATTATAATTAGTTAATATAGCAAAAAATTAAATAATATTTGTTTACGTTTATTACAATTCTACATTAAACCACTTAGAATAAGCATTATGGTGAAAGGGAAGTCAGCAGAGCTCCCTTTGTTGACAAGTTATTTGAGAAAGCAATCTCCTCCTCATCTTTAACTTGTTCTAATGATCCCACAACTTCATCAACTAGGAATGGTTTTAGTGATTCGCAGTAATTGTGGTGCACTGGAGGTATGTATTGCAGAAGTTAAATAATGCACTTTTTTTGCAACAGTTTTAAGCTGCAGTTAGGTTCTTCTCTAAGGAACCACATCCACTGTATTTGCAGCTAATTTACTTTCGCTCTTGTTGTTGTTAGCCAACGCCCACCCTTGGTATGTTAGCTATTTGGTTACGCGCTGACCAGTATAAACATGCAGTTTTTCTCACAGCGTGTGGTGATCCGAACGCCCACAATGGTCAAGCGCGTAGGTGGCGGATCACTGTTGCTCATTTAGCGTTACCCACGGGACACGTGTGGTAGACCATGGACGCGAGCAATTTTGTTCCCGCAGTCAATTATTATTATTATTATTATTATTATTATTATTATTATTATTATTATTATTATTCCATTACATCACGACTAAAGATGTCATGAGTCGGCTGAATATAAAATCTACTCCAGGTTGCAACCAGCTACCTAAGGAGCAGATCCGGTGACTATCAGTGCCTCTACAATACTTTACGCAAAATGTGGGCTGTTCCAAATAAAGCGATTTCTTGCACTTCCCAGTCTTTTGAATTACCAGGGAGATTAGACAAGTTCTTACTCAAATTTTGCGGAACAAATACCAGAGCTCCTATAACTATTGGGACGACCTGTGCTTTTACGACCCACATTCGGCTGATCTCGATTTCCAAACTCTTGTATTATAAAACGTTTCTCTGCCTCCTTAGTAACGACGTTTTGATCGCAAGGTACAGCAACATCGATAAGTAAACACGAATTTTTCGCCAAATCTCGAATAACTATATCCGGTTTGTTTGCCTGCTATCGTGCGATCAGTTTGAATTTATTGGTCGTACAATATAGTACACAATCCAATCAGACGTCACCGGTTTTGGTGAGTGTTCGTACCACTTGGGGCATGTGTTTGGAACTTCGAGGGCGGTACAGATCTGCCAGTGGAGGTACCTACACACCCTGTCATGTCTTTTCATGTATTCGGTCTTTGCTAGGATTGGATAAGATGAGACAATATGATCAATGGTTTCTACTTGCTCCTGGCAAATGCGGCATTTATCATCTTGGGAAATTTTGAGAACCGCTTTATCATAATGTCGTGTTCTCAAGGCCTGATCTTGGGCAGCTATTACAAGTGCTTCCGATTCTGGCATTCATTCCTTCCCCTTTTAAGCCACATAAATGATTGATCTTTATTGATCTGCACCTTGTCCATTCTTTTTAGGTATTGTTACGTGGAAGTGATTTGTCTCTCCACTGATTTCTTTATCATTTTTTGTGTCTCACACTTCATGTTTAGGAGCATCAGAAGTTCAGTGTCTGTGTTATTCGACGTGTCTTGTCCTAGTTTTCTTCGTAATGCTTCTTGCTACACTAACAATGCCTCTGTTTCCCATTCTTCGGTCAGATTTCATGACCTGCCTCATTAGAGGGTCATATTGATGGCTGACTGCATACTTCTCCAACTCGACTATTGCGTTGTGCCAGGAGGCCTCAATTTGTCCGAGGCCTCTTCCTCCTTCCTTACGTGACACCTAAAGTCTATGTATATCAGCTCGAGGGTGGGAAACATGATGCATTGTTAGCAGTTTTCTGGTTTTTCGATCCATGGTGCGAATTTCTTGTTCAGTCCAGTCCACTAGTCCAAAACTGTTTTCGGCTACAGGAACCGCCAAACTACCTATTGCTGAAATTTTATTCCTGGAATTCAGAGCGGACTGCAGGACCAGTCTCACTCTCCTATAATACTCCCCACAAATTCTCTCTTTCATTCTGTCGTTCGAGATGGTTTCACATTCTTCAATGCCCAGATATTTGTAAGTTTTACCTGGCTCAAGATCTTGAATCACAGCGTGCGTATCAATTTCAATGTTCTCAGACGTTGTGACGACAGACAGCATTTGGAAGAGATTCGCTTCATTCTTAGCAAACACTTTCAGATCATCCATGTAAAACAAATGTGATACTGGCCTTTCGTCACCACGGAGCTTAAAACCAAAGTCAGCTTGCGACAACTGTCTCGATAGTGGGATCAATCTAATGCAAAACAGCAGAGGGGATAGTGAATCTCCTTGAAAAATACCCCTGTTAATCTGAATACTTTTGGTTTCTACCGCTTCTTTTCCGCTTGTGTATTAGTAACCTGGTACTCCACGACTTCATACTAGCCTTGCAAAATTCAATAAGTCTAGGATGAAATCGATAGATCTCCAGGGTCTTCAAAATCCTATCGTGTGGTATACTATCAAAGGTCCTTTTGGTAGTCAATCCAAGCCATTCTCAAATTACGTTTGCGTTTCTTTACATCATTTAAAATGACTTTATTCAGTTGCAAGATTTCCTTACAGCCATAAGAGCCTTTACGACATCCTTTTTGTTCAGCTGGCATTGAATGATTCTTCTCTAGATGTCTGTACATTTTGTCAGCTATGGCTGCAGTGATAACTTTGTACAGTACTGGGAGACAAGTAATTGGCCTGTAGTTCTTCGCGAAAGAGCTGTCTCCCGCTTTGGGTAGCAAATACGTGATGCCGCGTGTGAACCATTCCGGGAGTTCCTTTGGGTTTTCTAAAATTTTATTAACAACCTTTGCTAGATGAGTATATATTGCTGTTAATTTCTTAATCCAATAAATCTGGATCTTATCAATCCCGGGGGACTTCCAATTTCCCATGTTCTTAAGTGCTTGGAAGAGGTCCTCTTCCGAGAATTGGTGAACATCTTCCACTGTTTCTACAAGGTGTTGTTGTTTTTGTTATTATTATTGTTATTATTGTTGTTATTATTATTGTTATTATTATTGTTGTTATTATTATTAATGAATTAGGAAGTGAAATGAGAGTGAGGGGTGACCGTGGACTTTTTGAACCATCCCAGCATTCGCTTTATGACCGGGGGAAACCACGAAAACCCGGTCAGGATGGTCGGCCGGGGGATTGAACCCAGACCTCCCGACTGCAGTCAGCGCGCTACGCACTAGGCCACTTCGCTCGGTACTTTGACTCCTACGTTATTAATGTTTCCCAAAATTGCTTTTTCAAGCTGCAAAATAGACATAAAACTGCTTGAGCACATTTCTCTTACTGTTCATCTTTCGAACTGATGGAACTGATGGTATTATACCAGTCAGAGGAAACAACTAATCATATTTTGCCAATTTCTGCTCTGTAATGTTTCACATATGAGTACCCTGACACAAGAAATTTGTGGTCAATAATGATTAAATTATTGGCTTTGACTGTTACGATATTCATCCAAGTGAAAGCAATTTTGAAGTTGCAATTTTGACCTGTGCACGTATCACTAAAAGTGGTTAAATGATTTTTTCGAGATACTTATTTTGTCTTGAGTACAGTTGTTGTTTCGTTCAAACTGACTTACATCACAATTGCATGCAGCGGTATAAGCAACTTGATGGCTACTTCTGCGTTTGCTGGCCTCTAGCTAAGAAATATTGAAATTTGACTAATTTTTTCCCCCATATTTTCCTCTGGTTTTGGACGGGGATTGAATTCTGGCCCCAAAGATGCAGCTAGCAGCACTAACAAAAAATGGCCTTTAGACCACGCGCAGTCTCTGTTGGAGCAAGCAAATAAACAATGCTATGTTATTCATGTGTCTGAAGAAGTTCCCGCACATCTTTCTCATGCATCTTATTTTAATTCATTGCTTCCTAGTAAGAGCGAGCCACATACAGGACCAACCATGCGCCACGCGGCCTAGTGGCTCCGTATGGTCCTTCTACCGCCTTCCTTGCAAATTGAAACAAGCAACGGACGAGTCTTACGTAACGGACGCGAAGAGCGTGTTTTCCCACCCCACTAGTGTTAAAACAATGAGTTCAGTTCCGAGGACGCCACCACGAGGGTCGGATGCGCTCCTCGTCGCCCCGTTACAGGAGGCTCGCCATCTTGCAGTCAGTCATACTGCTACGTGTACTTTTACAAGTCACATTTACAGGAGAGTATAGTTCTCCTTATATTGAACTAACTAATTATTACTGCATCACTGTGTTTATTGTTATGCCAACCGCCGTTTTTTATTCAGTGCACCAACGCACGTGCCGTAACGTTTCGTTACATTCGAAAAACCCCTCTCACTTGTACTGATATCGATCACGCCCACTAAACAGGCGCCAATGCAACGAAAAAACCCCCTTTCCTATTTACTAAAACGCCCTACGAACTGGGCACTAATGTAATGAAAAATCTCCCCTCTCAACTCCTATTGTTGATCACGAAAAACTTCCTTGCTGATCACCTGTAATATCTACAATGCACACCACTGTGCCCCCCCTTTTTACTATCCGGAGTTTTCCTGTTTACATAAATTTATCAGGGCGGGCCGTGATTTGTTCTCTACAGAACACAAGCGCCACGCCAATGCAGGGACCAGGATCAGCTAGCTATGTGATAAAAACACCGGTTACGTAACATCAAAACGAGAACTCAAATCTCGTTTGTTTATTTTCTTTTAACCAACAGAAACATTAATACCCTCATAAAAGAATCAATACCACACAACATCAACAAAACACGATATCATAAAAATCACAAAAATCAATAAACATATTATACCCAAATGTTATTACGAAATAATGAGCTCAATACTGTGGCCACACCCATTACATTGCAATCCCCCCAAAATGTTTCCAGTTTTGGCTTTGTAAACCATTTATTCTTCCCAAGAGCAAAGAAATCAAAGTCATTGACTTCACTGGAGTGTTGCAAAACAAAAAAAAATATTCCACTTCCCTTGCGTTGTTAACCAAGCGGCGACCAGGTCCACACACACACGATCTCACGCCGTCATGCGTAAGAACTCTGCTCCACTGCTGCCTGCTAGCGCCGAATTACCAGTGCCCCCCAAATTGGCACTGACCACGGCGACGATATGCAAAGACGCGCTCGAGTCTGCTGCACCTCGGCACACCTCGTTCGGCGACACCCGCTTCGATTTTTCAATGGTCGAAGTAACACCAGTTCCAAACATTAGTGGAAAAACTTTCAAAATTCACAAAACTCAAAATTAGGATCGCGCGTGGCATAGCTTTATATATTACCACTAAAATAGTTCACATCACACGGCATACAGTTCCGCCACCTTGCGAATACAAGTCCGAAGGAGCAACACCTTCTCGAAATTTTATAAGTTCGCGTGTTAAAATAATATCACGAGTGACGCGGAGTACAACTCGCCACGAAGTTATTCACTCCTCTCACAGTTTATAATAGTTCACTAGTACGAGTCCAGAAGAGAACACTTCATCAAAAATTACAAATCCAAATTTTTTAAAATTATTCTTGCAACAAGCGACGCGGATTCTGCCTCTCGCTACCAAGCTATTCCCTCGTCTCTCTCCCATTGTTGTCCTAAAGCATTTATAGCTTTTTTCCGAACAAAACAATAGCGCCTCTACTGTCTTCTGCTTTATAACTTATAAAAATAGTTTATTATTAATTTCTAACACTTCCTGGATTGTCTTATTATATTGTAAAATTCCCAATTAAAATTTCGTATCCATTCCACTTCTTAGACATCACTTTTCTCGCTTCATTTTGTTAAAAGAATGCTTTTTCGTGCGTCTCATGCCTACAAACATCGCTCGTTTATTTCTCAATTAACTCATGTAACATAATGTTTATCTATTAATGTTCGGCGTCCTAAAATTGTGTCACCACGTTTATAATTTGGCCCGTATCCCACGGAATACTTTGGTATATGCCAAATCTCGGTAGACACACTAGTTTTCGTTTAATTTATTAATATATCCAAACTTTTCTGAAGGGACGTCACGACCATTGTTGTTTTAGTTCTGTAACATGTTAAAATCAATGTCATGATCACAAAACTCGCGATATTATGCGTTTCTGTGACCCGATTTAGCTGAAACAAACTTTATTGTGTTCCTTATAATTTTGTGCGTTGACTAGTAACATGCAACCATTAATTAACCACGGCGTTCACATGCTCGCCTGAAATACTCGTTTTCTCTTAGATCACCTTCACTTGTTTTTCTATATTCCGCTCTGGAAGTTTCTACATAAAGTTCTATACCCGGTTCATAAACCAATGGTCACTTCATGTTATCTACCTATTTCATTTGTAATAGATGGCTAAACTATTACAACTTCCCCTCCCTAGACGTCGGTCACTCGCTGACGTAGTCACGATGTACCGACTTCTACTACTCTAACTCAGCAAACTCGTCATGTCTTGATCAATTGTTGGCCTCAGTGGCACCTGCTACGCTTCACACTTGCGGTTCTAACCCCTGCCTATCGTACGTGCACCTGTTGCACCACCTTGACCGTAGCATTACCTATTGTACATTCACCTGACACAAATTCGCGATTTGTACCTGTCGCACTTTCACTCACTCACTATTCCAATCTTGCTTTCTTACTTATAAACATGACTTACATACTAAAACTACAACTAAAATACACTTACATACTTAACACAACAAAATATACACTTAACAACCGTTCTTCTATCCCCCTTGGCTTCTATCGTTCAACCATTTCTTTATACGGTTTAATATTAAACCAATTTTGGACCCCACAATCATGTCCTTGGTTCGACAAAACAACACTGTTATTGTCTAGTACCTTTTCAATTACGTATGGGCCTTCAAAGATAGGAAAGAACTTCCGGAACAATTTCTGCTCGGACGATGACGAGTGAGGCGACTTCACCAGAACTTTGTCACCTACGCGATACACCCCCCGATAGAACTGCCCTTGAGCCCCTTTTCTACGACTGGCTGCCTTCTTCAATTGGTCATAGATAATTTGATGGTTTCCCGTGATTGTCGTTATACCGCTGATCTCCGGAGGAACAGCGATCTCGTCAAAGGGTCCTTTCTTCTTTTGTCCGAAATGCACCTCCCATGATGTTCGTCCGGTGCTTGAATGTGGTACTGTATTCAGTACTTCGTTTAATATGGGAACTGCTTCAAACCACGCCCGATGGTTCTCCGACGAATAAACTCGGAACAAACGCGACAGCTCCTTCATCACCCTCTCACTGGGGTTGCTTTGGGGATGCCTCACTGCGGTAAAATGAATTTCTATTCCAAGGTTGTCATTTCCTTGCGCCACCTGTCACTTGTGAATTGGCTTCCTCGGTCATGCAGTACTCGTCTAGGCTTTCCGCCTATATCGATAAAAGCCTTCATCTGCCGGACACAGTTCGCAGCATTCGGTTTTCTAATGGGAAAAGTTCTTACTAATTTTGAAAACACGTCTATAGCTACGAATAAATACTGGTTACCGAACTTAGTTTTCGGCAACGGACCGTACAAATCGACGGCGTACAGATCACGTGGACCCTGCGGTATAATGGCTTGCCACTCGCCCTCCTGACGGCGATTAGGCTGTTTCGTCTTCTGACATACGTCACAGGAGCTTGTTAATTGACGTATTTGCTTCCCCATATTCGGCCAATAACAATAATCCGCCAAAATACGCGTGATCTTTTCTCCCCCGAAATGACCGTAATGCTCGTGTGTAGATATTATCAAGCCCTTCCGTTGCTTCTCCGGTACCCATATACGGAATTGATTATCCGGACCGTTGGTCTTGCGCAATATGATCCCATCGTGACTTTTCCACAAAGCTGCATTCCGTTCTCGTACGCTCTTGAACTTGCTAGAATCGTACTGCTGCCCAGCTACCAATTTCGTTACCTCCCGTGTAAATGGGTCTCCTTGCTGCATGGCAATCACCGCGTGCTTTGTCCATCGTGGATCGATTTCACTCACGCGTATTATTGCTACCAGATTCTGTTCATCCTCTTTCTCCTCCACTCTAATTCGGGATAAATAATCTGGGAGTAAGTTCTTCTTGCCCTCGCAGTATTCGATATCAATCTGAAACTGCTGTAACCACAGAGCCCATCGAAGCAATTTCTCATTATGAGTATGACTTCTCATCAGAAAGATCAATGCCTTATGGTCAGTAATCACCGTAAAAGGTCGGCCCACTAATAATGCCCGAAACTTCCGCGTTGCCCAAACCACGGCAAGCGCTTCCGATTCTGTGGTACCGAAATTTGCCTCGCTTCCCTTCAGGGACCGACTATCTAACGCGATAATCTGCTGTTGCCCGTAATCGCCCACTTGAAACAGGACTGCGCCCAGCGCCGATCCGCTACTGTCCGTCTGCAGATACATTCGCCTACGGAAGTCGGGGTAACGTACCACGTACGTCTCTTCAAAAGCCCGTAGCAGCTGTTCGTAAGCTTCCTGGCATTGTTGCGTCCAATTCCACCTGTTCCCCTTGCGAAGCAAGTGTAACAGCGGCACTACCTTCTGTGAGTAGTTCTTAACAAATCGAGAGTAATAGTTTAAAATACCGAACAATCGGCGAAGTCCACGGATATTCTTAGGCGGTGGCAACTTTCGAATCATTTCCTTTTTACATTCCTGAATCTCGATCCCCTCACCGGAAATTTCGTGTCCCATAAATTGTACTTTAAGTTGACAAAACTTACATTTTTCTATATTTAATTTCAGGTTGTAGGTTCGAAAAATCTCAAACAATTGCCTTAAATCTCGCAAATGCGCCTTTAAATCTGGTGAAAATAACACGATGTCATCCACATACGTTATTAACGTCTCCTTCAACTCAGCCGGGATGACGTCATCCAAGTAGCGGATTAACGCCGCCCCCGAGTTCTTCAATCCGAATGGCAACCGTGTAAATGAATATACAGTTCCCTCGAACCTAAAACTGATATATTTCTGGGATCCGGATTCAACTGCAATTTGCCAATACGCTGACGAAAAATCAAGGGCGCTAAAGATAGCCGCCCCTCCTAACTTCACGATCATATCATTAATGGTGGGTGGTGCTTCGTAGCGGGGAATCGTTACGGCATTCAACTTTCGTGCGTCGAGGCAAATCCTTATACTGCCATTCTTCTTTGCCACGACTACTAATGGACTTACATATGGAGTGATAGCCCTCTTAATGATGCCCTTCTGTTCCATTTCAGCTATCAATTGTCGCACTTGTGCCCGGTGCGCGTATGGGATAGGGTATTGCTTCGTCACAAACGGTGTAGCATCACTGATCTCCAACCGAAATTTATAACCTCTCACTGCCTCTGATGACTCGTGAAACACGTCTACAAACCCTTTCCAAGAGTTGCCGAATTTCTTCCGGGCCGTTCTCTTTGTCAACGACACCTTCCACAGCACGTTCCACGCCCTGGAGAACCTCTTCCATCGAAGCCTGCAACTTCGTCCCCATCGACCGCCGCCTCATCATCTTCAGCGACCACTAAGCCACCACCAATACAACCTCGTAACCGTAATGTAATTACACCTGTGCTTACGTCTACGACGGCTTGGTAGGCCCTTAATGCGTCCATTCCGATGATAATCTCGCGTACGAGTCCTCGGACCACTATTGCCGCTACCTCGATGGTCAGTCCCTCCACGCAGAATTCCAACCAAACTTGTCTTCCCGTGGTACTTGCTGCCTTCCGGTTCGCCATCACGACCCTTAGCTTCCGCGTTGGTAATTCAACCAGCTCTTGTCCATCCCTCTTCAACTCCTCACACAATTCTTCAGATATTGCACTGATGCTACTTCCCGTATCTACCAACGCATACACCTGTCTCCCATAGCACGTGCCCTTCAACACTAAACACTTGCTCGGCTTCGCACCTTCCATTGTTTCTTCACGAAGCAATTCATCTCCGCGACCATTTACACTTGTTGTTGCTAGTACCGTAACCTGATTCCTTCCACGTCATTGGTTCGGCCACCCTCCCGCACCAAAGCTATCTAGTTTTCCGTCCTTCTGTCTACATTCCTCTTGCTTCCGATTCACCTTGGTTCATATCTTGACGACCCCCACCATTTTCTTTTGGTTTTGGTTGCTGTTGTGACGGCCCACCTTGTGGCTTACCCTTGTCCTTGGCGCTTTCTCTCCCGTGCGCACTTCAACCGCGCATACATTTTCCTGTCGGTACTTCGTGCCGTTATATCCATTCGTACCGCCCCCATTATTACCAAAGCGTGACCTCTCATTGGGGAATCTGGTCATTTCCATCATTCGTCTGATCGAACCGACTAACACGCTCGATCAGCTCATCTATTGTTTCCGGCATATTATTCATAACAAGTTACGGACGTTACCCGGCATCTGTCGTATCAATATTCTAATAATTTCAGCGGGATCGAAATTCTCGCTACAAATCTTGAACGCACTTACTTTGCGCGTCACGAAATCGCACATGCTTTCTGCACTTCCCTTCCGGTACTTTTCCGACATCAGCGATATCTTAACTCGAACCGATGATGCTGGTTCCAATAACGCTCTAAGAATTCCCCCTCCACTCTTCATAACTTCTCGGAGTCGGTGTAAGAGCCTGCCACCCAATACTGGCCTTCGAACTTAACGCCTCCTCCACGAATCTTAATTTCATCGTCTCAGGCGTACCGTTCACAAGAAAATAATTTCTAACGCGTTAGAAAAGAATACGGCTGTTCCTTGCTTTCTCCGTGGAAGCGTAAATAATTCGGGAGTGCCGCGTGACTGACAACGTTCCCAACATTCGCAGACCTCTGCGCCGCGTACATACGTTCTTCTAACTCAGTTACCTTTTTGGAGAGCATTCATTGACACTTCTTGTTTGTTCTAATTCATCCGGCCTCAGATTACTGATTTCTCTTTGAACTGTTGACATAATGTTCTCGCCTATCCCCGTTCATGGAATCCTCGAGTAATATTAATCGCGCGTCCTGCCGTTGTGTTGTTTCTTTAACGACCTGCCAAATTTTTGTTAATGTCATCGAAACTGGCGGTGATGTCCGTCTCACCACCTGTTGGACGGCTTAATACGGACGACTTGACTTTGCCCACTTCTGCGCTAAATTGCATATTAACGGATTCCTGGACTGCGAACCGCGATTCTATCTTTTCTTCAGCGATCTTCGCGTCGTTTTCCAACTTGGAAATCTTCGCAAACGTCCTCGGTTCTCAAGCCACTGACGTCGTTCCGGATTGCCAATAATGCAGAATCTAATGACTCCATTCTGCCCTCTAATTTACTCTCCAAACTGATATTATTCTCTACCATTTGTCTGGCGCAAATAACATTACTTTCTTCTATCTTGGCTTGCAAATTGGTTTTCTCGACGGGCATTATCCGATTTTATTTCTGCCATTAACAACTGTAACATAGCATTCAGACTCGACTCTGTAACGCCTCGTTCTTCAGCTGTGGTACGCGCTACTTCACCGGGATCATGACCCCCATCCCCCAACTACCTGACCAACAGCCATTTCATTCGCGACTAACGCGACATTATCTTCCCTTCGACCTCCAAATTTGGTAACCGCTGATAATCCTCACCATCGTCACAAGCAGATATCGTCTCGGAATCAGATCCTTCCCTGATGCTAATTAGTTTGCCACTTCGTGTTTCCATTTTTGTTATTATTTCTTTATCACGTGCTAGCTATTAACAACCTGTCCTGGTTTCCTACCCCGGCGTTGCGTTTGCTAATCACGCCCCACGAATTGGGCGCCAATGTAACGAAAACCCCTCTCACTTGTACTGATATCGATCACGCCCACTAAACAGGCGCCAATGCAACGAAAAAACCCCCTTTTCCTATTTACTAAAACGCCCTACGAACTGGGCACTAATGTAATGAAAATCTCCCCTCTCAACTCCTATTGTTGATCACGAAAAACTTCCTTGCTGATCACCTGTAATATCTACAATTGCACACCACTGTGCCCCCCCTTTTTACTATCCGGAGTTTCCTGTTTACATAAATTTATCAGGGCGGGCCGTGATTTGTTCTCTACAGAACACAAGCGCCACGCCAATGCAGGGACCAGGATCAGCTAGCTATGTGATAAAAACACCGGTTACGTAACATCAAAACGAGAACTCAAATCTCGTTTGTTTATTTTCTTTTAACCAACAGAAACATTAATACCCTCATAAAAGAATCAATACCACACAACATCAACAAAACACGATATCATAAAAATCACAAAAATCAATAAACATATTATACCCAAATGTTATTACGAAATAATGAGCTCAATACTGTGGCCACACCCCATTACATTGCAATCCCCCCAAAATGTTTCCAGTTTTGGCTTTGTAAACCATTTATTCTTCCCAAGAGCAAAGAAATCAAAGTCATTGACTTCACTGGAGTGTTGCAAAACAAAAAAAAATATTCCACTTCCCTTGCGTTGTTAACCAAGCGGCGACCAGGTCCACACACACACGATCTCACGCCGTCATGCGTAAGAACTCTGCTCCACTGCTGCCTGCTAGCGCCGAATTACCAGTGCCCCCCAAATTGGCACTGACCACGGCGACGATATGCAAAGACGCGCTCGAGTCTGCTGCACCTCGGCACACCTCGTTCGGCGACACCCGCACTAAAATAGTTCACATCACACGGCATACAGTTCCGCCACCTTGCGAATACAAGTCCGAAGGAGCAACACCTTCTCGAAATTTTATAAGTTCGCGTGTTAAAATAATATCACGAGTGACGCGGAGTACAACTCGCCACGAAGTTATTCACTCCTCTCACAGTTTATAATAGTTCACTAGTACGAGTCCAGAAGAGAACACTTCATCAAAAATTACAAATCCAAATTTTTTAAAATTATTCTTGCAACAAGCGACGCGGATTCTGCCTCTCGCTACCAAGCTATTCCCTCGTCTCTCTCCCATTGTTGTCCTAAAGCATTTATAGCTTTTTTCCGAACAAAACAATAGCGCCTCTACTGTCTTCTGCTTTATAACTTATAAAAATAGTTTATTATTAATTTCTAACACTTCCTGGATTGTCTTATTATATTGTAAAATTCCCAATTAAAATTTCGTATCCATTCCACTTCTTAGACATCACTTTTCTCGCTTCATTTTGTTAAAAGAATGCTTTTTCGTGCGTCTCATGCCTACAAACATCGCTCGTTTATTTCTCAATTAACTCATGTAACATAATGTTTATCTATTAATGTTCGGCGTCCTAAAATTGTGTCACCACGTTTATAATTTGGCCCGTATTCCACGGAATACTTTGGTATATGCCAAATCTCGGTAGACACACTAGTTTTCGTTTAATTTATTAATATATCCAAACTTTTTCTGAAGGGACGTCACGACCATTGTTGTTTTAGTTCTGTAACATGTTAAAATCAATGTCATGATCACAAAACTCGCGATATTATGCGTTTCTGTGACCCGATTTAGCTGAAACAAACTTTATTGTGTTCCTTATAATTTTGTGCGTTGACTAGTAACATGCAACCATTAATTAACCACGGCGTTCACATGCTCGCCTGAAATACTCGTTTTCTCTTAGATCACCTTCACTTGTTTTTTCTATATTCCGCTCTGGAAGTTTCTACATAAAGTTCTATACCCGGTTCATAAACCAATGGTCACTTCATGTTATCTACCTATTTCATTTGTAATAGATGGCTAAACTATTACAGTATATATATATTTAGTTTATTATATTCTTTCTATGTTCATTTATGTGTTTGTTTTTTATTTATCTTCATTATTGTTAGAAACCCCATTCCACTTCCGAGTTAGTGGTTTAGGGCAGTAATCAACTCGGTGGTTCTCCGGAATTAATTGTGTTTTGTTAATGAACATGATTAATAATTTAAGGTAAGACACCCCATGAGCTACCAGGGGAGGTGGTTGTAGCAGTGCAATTCGTCCACAATGCATCTGCTTCCTCCAGTCTCTTTCCTCATTCATGTCTCCTCCTCTTTTCTTTCAGACACTCTTACACTTAGATGATCTCACACGTGAGGGGAAACCAGTTTGGAACTCGGAGCTTGTGCCGGCTGAGGCGGTGCTCAGCTGGAAAAAATAGTTGGAAGAGGGAAACCGACGTCTGGGACGTCAGCGGCAGATCTTGCTTTTCATCGGGGAGGAACGCCATCACCTCCCAGGATATAATATACACTATACATTCGGGGATAATGATCTAAGAAGCTATCGCGTCCAGAAACTCACTGACTCACCTCAGTGGTGGCAGTGGTCACTTCTTCATTATTGTTCGCTCGCTGACCTTTATGTATCATCGAATGAAGCTCATACAGAGGGTTTGGCTGAGGATGGTCTCCTCATCCAAAGATCCCCTCCTCATATGCTTATAAAACCAACTCGGCGTTTGAGGATTTGTATTACGACTTGGATCTACAGACATTGTTCTGCCTCTCACTTGTGGAAGTCGTTGGCCGATATCACGATTGCGACGGAAAATACATATGTACAACTTTGAAGTAGAGTATCATGGTATTACTTCTAAAGACGAAAACAACTGGAATGTAAACAGGCATCACTTTTTATTATTATATGCGGTGTTTTGTGACTATTTTTTCGTGAAAAATAAAGTATATGACCTGATACAGCTAATAGCTGCGGCACTTCATTTCCTCGCAGTTGGGATTTCTGATTCGAGGAAATTAGGATTGCTTTCATTTCGTGATTAGCATGTGGGAAGTATTATGTAGCGTAAGATACTGCGTGTTCTCTGCAGAGAACTGGAAATCATCAGTAATAATTTCCCAATTGCGCAGAGTAAACAAGAATTGGTTACCTTTATCTCGTCTTCAAACTGGCCTTGCTTGGGACGAATAAAGTGAAATAGAAGAAAGAAAAAAAAATTATATTTTGAGGTTGAGATGAACTTTGACTTGCCAATCACGAAACAAATGTGGTATTTAGAGAATGATGCATACCTTAGAGAATAAAAGTGTCGGAGAGTGTATCAAATGTTGAGAACATCTCACAGAAAGACTTGTAACTCCACTTCTCCAATTGTCGACTCCAATTCATGTTCTAAACTTCTTCACCAAATTAGAGGATATTTATTGAAGTGCTTTATTATCATCCTACCATTCTTCATACACCTGGAGACAATGGCAAGTCAATATTCTTTTCATGGGCTTAGAAAGGACAGTCATAAAGGAATGAGTCTTTTCGACTGTGTAAAGGCCCACTAACTTTCGGGTTGAGGTATTCAATTCATAATCTCTAAATTAATGTAAATGATAGTAATTTATTTGTCCTACACTTATGTTCTCGTAATAATATCTTCTCTTCGATATTGAGAATACTAAAAGTAGTATCTTTTTACGATAATTGAGACCTAACTGAAATTATTGTTCGAATAGAAAATGCAATGAGGTGCATAAAAGCCAACGAAGTCTTAATTCACACTAAACAAATGGGTTTCAAATGAACGCACCTACTTATTTTCACACCAACATAATTTCTTTGGATTCATTTTATTTCAGATTTAATATTTCAATTTGTAAAGAAACATAAAATGAATTCTTGAATGTAAAACTGTTTTTAGTAATACTTTGATTCTTCCAGTACATGCAAAATCAACACATTTTTCATGGTAAATAAAACGGTAGGAATAATAGCAGATCATGGTTCCATTTGCCAACGATGCTACAATGTATAAATATAATATTTTATTTCATATGAATTCGTTACAAGATGCATTAAACTAATTGTAATCCTATTCTGCTAGTTTAAGAAAACTTCAAAAGGCACTTCCTAGACATAAAAATCAATAAAAAATATAAGATAAACAGCGATATTGATTCTTTAAGTAAAATGTTATTTTGAAACATGTAAGAGGACATTATATTTCCTAAAAAAAGTTTAAATACAATAAAATTAGTTGCACTTCTGCAAAAAATAAAATTGTGCGATTAGTAGGAAACGAAATTATGTATCAATACAGTAATTATTAATAATTATAGAGTTAGAGTTAAGGTTATCCATGTGCTTCTGATGCCATCCACATTCTTGCGTAAACTCAAGGGCTAACTTATGCTAACGCGGTTGTTAGTCAAAGGGGCACGTGCAGCGCTCCCTGCGGCGAGGGTTAATTGCGCTTCGGCCCTCCGCCTCCCTCCCCCTCCTCCCCCTCCACCCCCCGCCCACCCTCCTGGGCCTTACGCCCCCCTGCCTGGTGGTCGTGGCTGCGTGTTGCACGACGGAGCATCGGGAGGAGGGGCGAAGTACTTGATGCCCAATTCATAACCATGCTAATGGCGGGGTGGTACGTGCGAGGTAACTCCATTAGCACTCGCGGTTCGGCGGAGGCGACGCGACGCGACGCGACGCGACGCGACGCGACGCGACGCGACGCGACGCCGGCATCGACAACGAGCGCGGAAGAGCGTCGGCCCCGCCGGGAGCCCGTGGTGGTGGGAAGAGGCGACCTACTCTCCCGTTTGTTGTTCGTTCCACTTGTTTCATGCAAAAGAGCGACTTGGGTGGCTTTAGGGCGTCAACTGGTGTCAGCACAGTGTCTCTGACCAGGAGGTCTTATGGTTCGAATCCCGACCGTGGCAGGATTTTCGACACTAGCTTGGACGAATTCAGTCGCTGTTCGAAGGAGAATTCTAGCGACCGATCGGTAGTTTTCCGTGGTTTCTCCGATCAACATCAGGCGAATGCTGGAGCAGTACCCTAACAAACGGGCCACGGACTGCGCGCGGTCCTTTCATCCTCTTCCTTGCCCTAATACTTACTCATTACTTACATATCCATGTACATGCACTACACTCCCACACATGTCGGGAGCCCTTAGAGAACCTTGAAGGTGGCTGTCCTGGTTGGTGCCCCACTGGTGGAAATACTTGGTTGGGGGAAACCCCGATAGCCGGCGTGTAGGTCGGCGTCGGATCTCACTATCCAGCGGAGGAAGATCATCACCTCATCTCGAGGAGCACATGCACAACACTTACGGGAATTATTACCGTAGCAGTTGACACGCCGCCCGCAAACACGAAATAATATCAATTTATGCAACAGAGATTGATTTATGGTCCTGCAAATAAATAAATGCTATTGGACACTCAGAAGCATTTCCCATTTTGAGAAAGTAGCTTCTTCTTTCAATCTAACATTGAACGTTTTTGACGATCATTGATAGATAGTGACTATACTCCCCAAATGTAATAGAATGTACAAAAAGGTCTCATTACGTATATTACCTGATTTTAAAGGCAAAGAACGAACCTTTTCCTAGTAAAGAGCGATGTGGGTTTCAACCTAACGTGTGTTGCGAAATTGCATTGTTCCGTTTTATGAGGCAGATCGAAAAGTACGGCACGATATTTTTTGCCTAAAACTTTAATTGGTACCAAAACACAAAAAATCGCCCAAAAACGTATATCTTTGAACTACTTTTCTACATAGTCGCCAAGTTTCTCAACACCTTTCTACGAGTGTGCTACCATGTTTCAATATGCCCTATTCGTAGAAGCCAGTTTGGTTTTAGCTTGGAAAACTGCACGCCAGCTTGAGCCATATTACTCCGGCCCAGTCAGTCGTCACCATACACGCCAGGCATTTCCAGTGAATTTCCCTATAATTATAGCCTTTTGGCTCACAAATTTCGCACAACGCTTCTCCCCTCTTTACAAGACAGTAACATGCGCGCTATTTTTAACTTTACCCGTATACGTACGTATATACGGAGTAATATACGTAGTATAGGGAAAGTTTTGTAATGCTGCGCGAAAAAAAATTGTTGCCGGGCCGAAGAAACAAAAAAGTCGATATATACAGTTGCTAAATTAAGAAAAAAATGCCCTAGCACATGGTGTAGCCAGAATTCCTGTTTTGTGGGTCCTTGATATCAAGAAACTAATTGAAAGCAAAACGTCCGTCCGTCTGTCTGTCCATCTGTCTGTCCGTCCGTCCGTCCATCTGTCCGTCCGTCCGTCGAGTGTTCGTCGAGTGAACAGCACTGGCGCTTAAACTATGCATACGATTTTTTCCAAATTGAAGAAACCCCTGTCCATCTGGCCTGAGTTAAGGTTCTGAGATTTTGAAAAACATGCATTACTTTTTGGGGGTGCTTTACCTGAAGCTCCCCGGACATTTTCAAAATTTTCTCGCAAACGGCTCCTAATTTTTTTTCTTTAAAGTCTTTCTAAAAATAGAGAAAAATACAGTTAAAAAGATGGCATAGGTCCGATTTTCACTGTTAACTCCGAATTTTCGAAAATTGCAAAAGTTTGAATTTTATTCGGCGTCATCCTCCAACTACAAAATTGTAGATAAAGGTTTTTTCCTTCAAATGAAATTTGTTCTCCAAAGTAAGTTCTTTCTTTAAGGTAATGTACATTTTTTTTGAACATTTTAGTAGTTTTCGCGTAATATTGCCTACACTATTCACTTCTCCCCATAGCTCGTCATACGCAGTTTTTAACTGTTTTTGACGTAAATAAATAAAATAAAACTATGTGCAATTTAAAGAAATAGAAAAGCAGGATTTTCTCAAAAAGGGCTTCCAATTTTTTGTTTAAAGTTATGCAAGAGATAGAACTAAAGAATCTACGTGAGATGACATAAGAGCCATATTTCTCTTTTCTTTTGTTTTTTCAAAAATTACAAAAATGTATTTTTTTACTTATCTCACACGTCGGTAATATTTACATTAGCGGCTTTTTGTTCACATCATTATATTTACGAGAACATGTGCTTTAAATAATGTTAAACGTTTTCTTTGAAAATTAGGTAAAATTTTCGCATTTTCAGAAACGCTTTTCTCATGGATGATTTTTTCTTCAACATTTTGGAAGGGATAGTGCCAAATGTCATTTTTTAAAGATCTCTCACATCTGTAATATGCACATTACCTGCAATTTGTAAACATTATAATATTGATGAGTGTAAGTGCTTTTAATGACTTCAAATGAAGTTTTTTGAAAAGTCAAAATTTTCTGTGAAAAGAACTTCAAATTTATCATTTTTAGTAGCGCTTAAACACCATTTTCGTAAAAACGACTACAATTTTTTAAAAGAAAATTGCGATTTAGGACAAGGTTTTAGTATTCTTTAACATACTAAAATTAATATTTCTGTTCTACCAGGTGGAAACCTAAAAATTAAGCAAATGTCAAAAAAATGTAATTTGCACGGCGATAGATGGCAGTTGTCAAGAGTATATGGCAGTTTTGAATAGCTAGCCCAGACCTAAGGAAACAGAAAACTAATAGGGGAAAGACTGTCATTCTGTAGCACCAGTAGTATTTCTTATTTCAGGCTGGAATCGCTGCAGCTGTACATGAAAACAAAAATATCCCTCTATTAGTGCGACCTTGAAACTATCTTGTCGTGCAAATTCATCATTCCAGTTGGAATACCAGCGCAGAAAAGATTATTGTGCGTTACTTTCGGATCTGCCATCGTATGATAACATGCCAGCTACCGTTTCTTTCCCTTTACATCACTTTAACTCACAGCTGAGGGGACATTTTTGAATTTTATAAATGGTGCAAATCGCCGTATTTCGTTAGCGTATTAAGAATACATGTATTGTGATTTTTTTCTTGTGATCCACCGAGAGACATGGTGAGTCTGTGTCTCCCTGCTAGCTATATCTAGATCCCCTTTGCTTGTCGGAAGATTTCCTATATTATTGGCATGCCGTAAGAGGTTGCTGAGCCAACAAATCGCCCAACCTCACTGATAGGATTGGGTACAGGTTGGACACGGAAGGCTGGGGAAAAGGTTCTAGGCCAGAATTATTGGATGTTACTCAGGTATTTGCCTGAAAGAGAGCGATCGAAAATTTTCAGTCACCGGCATTCTTGATTGTCACATTGCAGGAATCCTTGTTATTACATCTGGTACGTAGTGTCGATTTAATCATGAAGTTATTGTAATTATCATGGTACTGTTTCGTATTATCATCATCATCATCATCATTATTATTATTATTATTATTAATAATAATAATAATAATAATAATAATAATAATAATAATAATAAAAAAATACTATAAGTGGGTAGACAAAATCTCGGAAAACGGAATTATTAACACACATGTGTGAAAGCGCATATATATTAGGGAACATGTACATCCACACATACATATAAACACATAAACACACATGTCCACACATTTATTTGCATGGCACTAAATGAACTCATGCACATATGTGGCCAAAGTGGCTGACGAACTCTTTAACACTTCAAACCACGGCACTTCAGACTTCCGACATAAACTACCCGATTCTATTCATCTTACATTTGTATTTCCTTTGGTATAATTGTTTGAATTCGCTCGGATCTTCTGTAATGCTTTACCATTTTTGTGCTAATATCAACGATGGAGTCATGCACTTTGTACACATCCATGATGTACCTGCATAACACCGGACGGCAAAGTGATCTCTCCTGGCCTCATTTCACATCTACACCCCCTCTCGCCATCGTAGCTGCAACGTAAATAGTTCAATCTCGCGCGCTGTGTTTAATGGGTATACACCTACCCCTGCAAAAGCTAACCTATTCCCTACAAAGTATGTCAACGTGGAACCTGGAATTTACGCGCAAATCTTGCTAACGAGTCCTTTGTTGGTTGAAACCAATTATCAATGACAACACGCTGGATAGTAGTAATTGCAGTTTACTAATTTTGCGGAAATCATAGCAATTCTCGATTCTAATCCAAGCTTTGCACAATATTAATTAAATCATAAAGGTGACGAGTTTTAGTGCAAATTTTCTGATTTAATTTTATTTTCGCCCCAAATGATTGCTTCAGAATCAAATTATTTTGAGTTTCAATTTAGAGAGATAAATACAGTTTTTATTCGTATTCAAGCGCAGAAATACAATTTACACCCTACCTTTACAAATGGAAAAGAATAATCGATGAATTATATGTTATTTTTTTCGTTTTCATGTAAGCAGCAGAAGCTAACTTACGAAGTTACAGGTTAAAAGTTAAAACTTACAGGTAATATTTTTATCATGTCATACTTTTCGTGTATATAAAATAATCGCCTAAGAATCATTTTGCCTCTTTTTCGTTCATTTTTCTTTTTCAAGGTTACGTCCTTTGTAACTACCATTCGCAGTCTCCTTCACTGTCCCTAGGGTGCACGAAAATAAATGTGTACCTCTTTGACAATATTTCATGCGCATCAATGAGCTTGAAAGCTTGTTGAACTTCTTTGGAAAAGCTTCCGCGACCTTTCCAACTCTGACAGTAGCAACAGAGCCAGCAATCGCTCATCAGGTCACTAAACCGCCTCTTCCGAAAAGTCCGTCTCGACATAACGGAGTTGGCAGAGACTTCCGCGGAATTTATGAGGTTTCGGGTCGCGAAGAGAGAGAGACAGAGAGACTGCCAGTGCGCTCCCCAAGTAATGAGACGCTGATATATCGGAAGGGAGAAGTTGACTGGAGCGGAGGTTGAGTGGATTCCAGGGCGAAGGAAAGAGATGAAGAGAGAGAGGAAGAGAGAGGGTGTCTGGCTAATTCGTTCTGCGAACTCGCCAGCCTTTCCTCGAGCCTATCCTGGCCCCCACCACAAGCGTTCACCGTCCAACTGAATTCTGCCTTCTCTCGTTACCTCTGACGATGAAAGCAGAGAGCTCTCAATACCTGAGATCGGTGCTAAAGTGTAGCGTTTCTGCGGTGTTGCATTGTGTATCGTGACAGTCATTGCATTTATTTTATTTATTTAATTGTCATCATCAAGATTTGAATGTGTCGTTCCTAAACTGTTATAAGACATGAACTGCACTATTTCTGAAATTCAAAGAAAATGTTATTTTTATATGAAATGGTTATTAAAATACGGTTAAAATGCAAAACCTGATTTTCTTCTTTTAAACATGAATACGAAAAAGCTTCAAAAATTTCAAAAATATTCATTTTTTAAAAGTATTGTTTTTGATGGTAATTAATGATTTCGTCACTTATAATATTTCTTTCTTATGATATCGTAAATATGAAGTAAAACTTTATATTAACTATTACACTTCAGGATGTCTCAAATTGAATGTTGAAAACTTCTAGGGAATTTAGACGGTTCGAAATCGTTTGCTTTTTGCCAATGATTGTGTGATTAGAAATCTCAAGTAATAAAGTTAATTATATCCTATGTTTGTTAAGCAACCTCGGATGTATAGGGATTCGATAAGTTCATGGGATATACTTGAAAGCGTGAGAACACAGTCTGCCAAACTTCTGTGAATGATCTGCCAAACAGTCAGTCTAATGCCAGATGTGTAGCTCCATTTTACGAAATTTCTCATATGTTCTTCCTCAGAAATTGATAATTTTTTTACTCCTATAGATTCCTTATAAATATGTAATATTTATTCTCACACACTGATATACTTATTATATATTTTTTGGAGGATCATCGGGGAAGTATTAACTTGTCTGTCTGGTTGACGCCGCGACCCAGGTCGCTTGCAAATGCGTTCCGCCCTGAGGAAAGTCGCAAAATGGCGGGCGAAACTTTGCCACTTGTGACTAGAATGCGGCGTCTCCCGGACAGCCATGTAAAATACTGACTCCGGCCGCGGAAGCCTGAGTTCTCACTTTTGAGAACGTTTCCCAAATGGTGCGTCACTTACGTGGAAGCGAGGTTTCAGAGTTACTCGGAAGAGAGACGAAACATCCGTTACCGAAGGGAACAAACCACAGCTAAGCTTTAGGAGGCTCTTTCAACGTCAATGTATGGTAATACCGTTTGCACAGCACAGAGAAAAATCATTTACCGTTTTAGTAGCTATCGGAGGAGGAAGATTGCTGCATGCGGGGTCGGGTTTTCTGGGAGTGCGTCCGATAGTGCGGTCGGTTGCTGTTGGAACGCAGAATAGAGAAAACGAAGGCGAAAAATGCGACAGTGAATAATGAGGAACTTTCTCGAAGATAAACTTAAGCTGCAGATTTCTTCTTCCTGAGGTACAACCAGCCTTTCAAGAGTTGTTAGATCGTGGAGTATTGTTGGTTATTTAATGGAGATTATGAATTAAATTAAATATACAGATATAAATACGTAACCAGAGTGGACAATCGAACACAGTTCATGTCACACTCCATGTCAATGTTCGCTCACGTATATTAGTTTCTTGTTTCTGTTACATAATATTGATGTTCTGAATTAAATGATAATTCAAAATATTTATTTTTTAAATTAAATATTATATATTTATTTTATTAAAATATTTTCTTCTTAGATTAGAAATATCAAGGCTCTAGTGTGCAATAGAGAGAGTACAGTTACACATTTTCCCCATCAGTATTCTGGTACTTCAATCTTTGCTCTTTAACGCTTAGTGATCGATGTCTCTATCGAGTTGTCCATTGTATTATAGTTAGGAAGTGTCTGTATCATGTTTCTTTATCATTTTTTTTTGTTTATTAGTCGCCTTTTTCCGACATCCATGAGCTGATAGAGTTTCTGAAACATTAGGTCGTTTAATATTACGAAATTATTGTTAATAATTTATTTAAGTTTTATCCTTATCTCTTTATTTACGCTTTGGAACGCTCAATGGCCACAGACAGCGATTAACAAAAATCAAGGTTAGGATGACACAAGAAAGAACCTAAGATGATTGAAATAGCGAACGCCGACATTGAATGACGGAACTGAACTGTGTTTGATGTGCACTTCTGGTCACGTATTGGCAGTTTTATCTATAACAGTTACGAAACTGTCCTTTACGTTTTTTATCAACATTCTCAGTTGTTGCTGTGAATTACTAGTCTTTGACCAGTTACGTGCCTGTTTCTCCATCTCTTTTCGTGATGACCAATGTCTACTGTCGTAGCTGTGTGACAAGCGGCAACGCCTGCAGAACGTTGTCTCCTGTCGTACTTTTGTAGGAGAAGTTATTTTCAGAAATTGTGTGCCTGTTTCCCAGTCGCCCCTCTCTCCCGTTCAATACCTGACGCGGCAAGCTGCTCGATGTGGCAGTAGTTGTCACCGTTGCCGCCGGTGCGTCCCGCAAGCCCCATTGCGCTCGGCTGCTGACAGCGCACGGCCGATAGCGGAGTGTTTGCGTTTTGCTCTGATGCCCTCTGCAAATCTTCGCTCCAGGTACTTCCCCTCCTTTTCCTCCTCCCCTTTCCTAGTCCACTTTACCCCTCCCTTTTCGTCGTCGTCGTCCTCCTCCTCTCCTTTTCCCCTCCCCTTCTTTCTACCTTTCCTCTCCTTTCTCATTCTCCTTTTCCTTCTGCCCTCTATCATCCTCCCAATTTTTCCTCCCCTTTTTCCTCCCCTTTCTTCTCCTTCTCCTCCTCTCCTATCTCATTCTCCTTTTCCTCCTCCCCTCTCCCATCCTCCCATTTTCTCCTCCCCTTTGTCCTCCTCCTCTCTCATTCTCCTTTTCCTCCTCCCCTCTCTCATCCTCCCATTTCTCCTCCCTTTCTCCTCATTCCCTTTCCTCTTCCCCTTTCTTCTCTTCTCCTTTCTCCTCCCCTTTCTTCTTATCCTTTCTCTTTCCCTCCCTTCTCCTTCTCTCCCCCGTCCCTCTCTTTCCCTCGCAGTGGTCGTGGATTGAGCCCGCTTGCTTATCTCCCCCTTTGCAGCCGTGTCCACATAGAGTGGCAGGCCATATTGGCGCCATTAATTACTGGTTAAACACGATTGTTAACAAATGTTCCAATTCATTTAGTGCGCGGCTCTTCTCGGGTAGAAGTGACATGGAGAATTTTGGAGAGAAATATGGCTTGTGAGATCTTGTATTTGTACTCACTCATTTCAATTCTACAATGTTTGCTCAAAAGATGAGGGAAAATGAACTCGTAATAAAATTAAAAATAAATAAATAGTTATTAATTGTTATAGGGTTAAACCTTTTTGTTCCAAAAAACCTACTGTTGACTCCTCGCTATTCGTATTTCTGTTCATGGATCTACTTAATTTTGTCGCGTCTTCCATATGGTACATCATTTCATAAATTCATTTTATGATAAGGCCCTTCTTTTATAATTAAAAATCCTATTTCTTAGAGTGCATTTTCGAAAGTACGTCTGAGTTGCTCTTCAACCCTCAATTTTCATATGAGGAGTAAAACCGTTTGCTCCTCAGTTTTCAGAATTCTCATCCAAATGAACTAATTTTCAAAGAGAGGGAAAATATCTCGTAAATGTTTGAAATTTCTTTCTTGCTGAGGTTAATTTATCAGTCTTGTTATATGAGGAAATAACGAAAAAATGTGAAAATTAGAAATTTATTGATATCATATTACGTATATTCGACGGTTTAATTCAAAACAGACCTACAGTACGTAAGTCTAGGTTGCATTCTGTCGTTTCCAGAACTGGAATGGCTAATTTTTTACCCACTATTTTGTAAATTTCGAAATAAGATTATTTTTGTGGACATCTATTAATTTATCTTATCTGTGAAGTTCAGAATTAACATTTCTTATTCGTGGAAAGTAGTAAAACAAATAGCGTTATTCTTTGTTAAAAATAAATGGAAGCCTTGCTTATGTTACAGTATTACAGGATCACCACCAATAGCTACAATCTGTATATCTGCTTGAGAAATTTTGTGTGTGATCATGATGTGTACACGGATCACAAAGCATTCCAAACGTTTTTCAAAAACTAGAAATATTGAGTCAGGAGTTCTGTGTAAAAAGGTACTATTTACCTCCGTAGCTATTACACTGTTTACTTGTCATATTGTCGGCAATGTAAAAGGTGGGTCAAATATTGAACTTTCTGTCAAGTTGTCGCCTTTAATACTCTACTACTGTATTCTAGTCAATATTTTGACAGGTAGATTGCCTTGATACAATCTCAAGAAAGAGTGCATTTGCCGGGGACGTTTTCGGAACCAACAACGAACAGTCTAAACTGCTTTTCTGACTTTTGAATGTTAGATTTCTTTTATTTTATACAACTTTTAAGTGTTTCATAACGCAAATGAAAAAAACTTTCAATCGTTTCACACAAATCAGTAATCTATGAATCACAATTTTGTTAGAAAATGGATTACTCTTCAGATATTACCATGTAAACAATAAAACCTGATTTCGTACAATTCTCGCATTGTACAATTGCCACACAAATGAAAACTATAGAAGTTTTATAAAAATTTACTTGATTGATTAAAAGTATAGTGTTCAAAGCAATTTTTGAAGTCCAACAAGTGGCGATACCAATAAATATTACAGCAGTGGAATTCGTAGTGAACATTGAGAATTAATTACATTCGGTTTAATAACGTCTAAAATAATAAATTCATGCTTCAACCCATTACTTGACTATTTTCGTTTTTAACATAATATACTGCTTTTAAAAATGAATGTACAGCAAAATCATAAAAATCCTAGCAAATACTGTGCGGAGTTTCAGCAATCCAGTATTTGTCTTCCCAGAGTTTTTCGATTAATTTTATTTGCTAGATACTTTCTGAATCGATTTTTACGTGTTGGATATCTGAATGGGTTTCTGAAAAAAGGCCTTGAACGCGCACGGAAGCGTTCGAACACGCAGTTTACAAGTAGCTGCGTTAAACAGCAGAGGTTATTCTTTCTCGCCTTATTTCGTAAGAAGATACAATATTTTCATGCTGCGGGTAAAAACGGCGAATTTTCGACAGAAAACTCTTATTGCTTGGCTCTGCTAACGAAAAAGTGTATAATTATTGTAGGTCTTTGAAAGCAAACAATTGATTGACGGCAAAACTCCTGTCCGTCTCCCCGCTTGTCTGTGCATCTGAGGTAAATGCTAGCGCTTAAAAGTTCTATCAATCTTCTCCAAATTTAATATTCCCGATCGATTTAAAAATATCGGGATTCTGCAAGTCTGAAACGGATATTTAGCTTTAAAGGGTACTACACATGATACCTCAACAACATTTTAAAAATTATATGAAAAATGGATCCAAATGTACTGATTGAACTTGGTCGTCCAAAAGCGTAAAATACCCTTAAAAAATTGGGTGAGTCTCATTTCCGTTAAAATCTCTGATTTTTTTAAATTTCAAAGTTTCATTATTGTGGTAGAAAAGCAGCGAAAAAAAATTGAAGACAGAGATTTCGATCCTTCAAGAAAAATGTTGTTGAAAGGCAGATCTTCAAATAAGGTCGCATACAATTTTTCGAAAATGTAAATAGTTTTTGCTTAGTTTTGCTTAAAATATAGGCAATTTTTAAACAGCATTTTCCCAAATAGCCTCCAATGTTTTTAATGGTTCTCCTCGTAAATACCAATGGAATAGTGTTGGTTATATTTTCGTCAAACACTTTGTATTTTTGAAAATCACGAAAAATTACCATTGCAAAACCATAATATTGAAGATGACATTTTTACCTTAAACAAAATCAGTCCTACACAATCAGCCTTTTAATAGTGACGAAAACGAATATTGTTTTAAAATATAGAATTTTGCGCGTGATTTCTGCTTGAAGTTAATGCAATTTATAAAATTTAATAATAAATAATTTATAGATTAATAATTAATTTATAAATTAAAAATTAATAATAAATAATTAATAAATATTTTTTTTCTTTTTTCCACGGATAGAGCAAAGGTCTCTTAAAATTGGCGCTGGTCTTCTTATTAAACCCTTCTCGTTAAACTCTCTGCATTTTCGAAATTGCAAAATTTAGAAATATTTCGAGAAAGCTTGTTCCGTTTTAGCACCAGTAGTTTCTAGAAGCACTCATGGTTTTTGAGATCGCTTCATTATTTCACTTTCATGTCAGAATGAGGACCTAGAGAACGTATTGAAAAGGCAGGTATAAGAATGTTCTTCTGCTTTCTTTTTGTTGAAAAATTTGCAGGTATTTATATATGAGCTTCATTTGGCTTATTGTTGAATTTTCATTACGAACTAAATTTGAAAACTGCTTTTTCATTCATTTTGACAGAAGGCTGTTAAAAGTTTTATAAAAAGTTGCTCATCATTATGTAGATGTTCATTTACTGTGCAAAAATGCACTACATTTTGTCTTTATTCCTTTTTTCATTAACACTGTTTTACATTTTGATTTTTACTTCCATTTCTCAGATCCATCTTCTCATTATATTTGTCATTAACTTCATTTTACTTATTCTATTTTCTCTCATGTTTCTTCACCATGCCTTTAAATAATCACATTGTTAATTCATTTCAGTAAATTTCATTGACTATTTGAATTCATAATACCATTATTTAGTGAATAACGTAAAACAACAGTTTTCTGCATCGTAGGTTCTGCCTAAAGCGTCCCCGCGCTCTACCAGCTCTAGCGTACTCCGAAAATCGATATTCTTTGTGTGATGCATTCTCTTTAACCTATCACCTGGTTGACATTAAAAAAAATACTACTAGTATCTAAAAAACCTATACTCTAATTTGTTCGTCGAACGTGAGTGGTCGGGCATTAGTGGTCGGGCGTGAGTGGTCGGGCGTGAGTGGTCAGGCGTGTGTGGTCAGGCGTGTGTGGTCAGGCGTAAGTGGTCGGGCGCGAGTGGTCGGGCGTGAGTGGTCGGGCGCGAGTGGTCGGGCGCGAGTGGTCGGGCGCGAGTGGTCGGGCGCGAGTGGTCGGGCGCGAGTGGTCAGGCGTAAGTGGTCGGGTGTTAGTGGTCGGGCGCGAGTGGTCGGGCGCGGGTGGTCGGGCGTGAGTGGTCGGGCGTGAGTGGTCAGGCGTAAGTGGTCGGGTGTTAGTGGTCGGGCGCGAGTGGTCGGGGGCGAGTGGTCGGGCGCGAGTGGTCGGGCGCGAGTGGTCGGGCGTGAGGCGCCGGTAGTGAAGTATAGGGGTGTCGGAGGTCGATTTTCAAGCATTGGTTCTTCAGGCTGCACGTCAGGCGTCAGGAATTAGGCGTCCAGGCAATAGACGTCAGGCGTTAGGCAATAACCGAGAAGCGTTGGCTGTAGGGAGTCGGGCGTTTCGCGTTAGGCGTGCATGGGCGAGCGTCAGCCGCGAGGGGCCTGGCGAGTGGCGTCGTGTGTCAGACGTCCAGCGCGGTTCGTCCGGCGCCGAGGCGTCTGGCAGCGACGCTGTCGCTGCGAACCGCATTAGCTGTAATGCACCTGTATACAGACGCGTCCGCGGTGGCAGCGGCGGGCGGGGCGCGGGGTCGGCGAGGGAGCGCTGTGCATTAGGCGTTATCTGGCGATAGTGCGCTTATCGCAGTTGGGAGTCGACGCGTCGCGGCGGTTCGCGCCGGTTGCGGTGACGTCCGCGTCGCTCCCTTCGCTCATTAGGGAATTTCGCTCCGCGAATGGACGCGACGCGTTGGTAGTAGAGGGATTCCTAACAGTTTTTCTTGCGCACGGTTTTCTTCTTCTTCTTCTTCTTCTTCTTATTATTATTATTATTATTATTTTGTTTTTCGAGAGCACCCTATTTAGTGGTAGAAAGCCTTCAAAGTTTTTTTAACTTAAAAAGGAGAGGGGGTCAACATGCCTTATTTCACTTTAGTCCTTATTTTGTAGATATTAGGATGTTTCAGAGTGAGAATACATTTTTTTGAAAAGCAGCTATTAAAAGTTGTTCTTTGAGACGGTGCATAGAATGGAAGAAGTCAAATTTTTAGCAGTTAATGATAAAAGTGAGACAATGTTCAGTGCTCAGTGTTCAGATACGTCTGTGAATGCAACTTAGAAAACAAAATACTTTCGTTTGCATCAGCTAATGGTGATCTTAATGTAGTACTGATTTGTATGCATTATTTAACATAAAATAAATGTCCGGCTGACTAAAATATTGTATACACTGATTTTATTTTGTTCGTTGGATTGCGTCTCTTGGCAACCGTTCCTGTAAAATATGGTAAACCCTCATTAAAGCATATTTCAAGACATCGACAGAATTGGAGTTCGAGTTATAAAAAATCGTACTTGTAATTTATATATTAAATATTGAATTGAATATTCATTTTATTGGCTTTAACCTTAATTATATGCCATTATACAATTATGTGCATCATTAATCAATGAAACAATCAGATCAATACTGTTACTCAAAAACATAAAAAAATTACAAAAACATAAATTACAAAAACACATTAATTACTAAAATCAACATAAAACCAACAAAACTCTTAGTGTATTTACATTACATGTTTACAGGTCATGTGTTACAATGAGTTTTCAAAAACCATGACTTTTAATAGCATTCTATTGTGCAAACTTAATTATACGCCAGTATACAGTTACGAAATCATTAATCAATGAAATGTTCAAATCAATACAATTACTCAAAAATAGAAAAAAATATTAAAACACAAAAAATTATTTTATATTAGTTAAGTATTAATATAATAAGTTAAATATTAATTTATTTCGTACTTGTATTAATCGAGTATTATAAATGTCCGTATTACCGTAATCCCTTTCCGGGATCAGAAGTTTTTTTAGTGTTACGGCGAAATTTGTGTTAAGCGAGTTCGTGCTAACGAGGGTTTACTGTCTACATTTTAGCACTCGCATCATAAAAAGTAACTATTACGGAACCTATTCTTTTAATGTTGATATTAAATCAATGCTTGGCATCCCACAAACCAGGCATTTAACAGGAACAATGTTTTAAAGACATTTATCGTACTTTTATGTAACCTCCCTCTGTAGTCTACCCTTTGTTGCAGTTATATTAAAACACTTTGCTTCTTGAATCAATGTCTAGTTAGTTTTCGTTCCCTTCAAAAACTTTTATTCGGGTTCCCAATAGGCACACCTTTCGAGTAGACGATCTTCAAAGAAATAGCTCCATTTCAATAACTCCGAAAGCAGCTGTAAAAACCGATGAAAACAACGAGTCCGAGAACAGTAGAACGATTCTGTGTAACGCACAAAGAACTGCCGTCCAGGCTGCATTGATTAAAATTTTATTAAGAAATTCAGTACGATCGAACATAAACAAAACAACAGGTAACCTAATTGTGGCAATCTTAGCCCGTTTATCACAATCACTTTGTAGGAAATACTCTTTCAACTACACATCGATTCCACGTGCGTTCATGAAACCGTCACTCATTGTTCTTCTCGAACATATTCATTTATTACTCCAAGCGCTGCTCAGACCTTTCATAACTAAGGCATTTTTGCTGCGCACAGTTCAAAAGATTCAGTCTACAGTATACCTGCTTGTTTAAACCAAAGAGGCGGTTAAAACCTGACCTTATTAATATTTGAACCCGCCATTGGTCTACGGGTGAGCGCCGACTTTCCCTTTGAGTTGAATTTGTTGATGTTACAAGTTACAACATCAAAAATACTTCAAAATCCATCTAGTTTAGTAGAAATGTATTTGAAGTACGACAGCGATGTATCGCGAGCATCTGCACGTTTAGTTGGCAGCGAGTCGTTTTTGTTACTACTGAGTGATGCGCTCCCCGTAGACCATCCGTATTCGTAATTTGTTCTCTATTGCATGTTCTAGTGTGACCCGGGGCTCATAAGAAAGACGATTCGAGAGCAAAGAGCCGTCGGCAGTGGCCGGAGCGGATGGCCGGAGCAGCAGGCGGGAGCGAACCCTGCGTGGCGGGGAGGGGGGAAGTCGCGGAGTAGAAGCGATACGTCGGACTGCTCAGTTCTACACCAGGCGTCGCCACGTTGCAAAATGTGTTGTCGTGGAAGAGCAAGCAAGCGGCTCTCGTAATATTATCCCGACTAATTTTTTTAAATAAATGGAAACTTTTATTTTTCAAAAACTGGAGATAATATAAAATGTTTGGTTTGTCATACACACTGACGAGTTTGCCATGTATATAGTTTTAAGTTTGTTTGGGTCTACGTAGGTTTGTGAGCAATTTTTTTCTAGCATGAAAATTTGTAAATTGAGACTGAGAAGCTCTCGCTTAGATCACAAGTTGGCAAATATCCTGAGGCTAAGTTGTTCTTAATCATTTGGGAAAGCATTGTGCCAGGAAAAAAGATTTCGAAAATTTAGAAAGCATTCATATGTCTCTTTAGAGTGACGCTAATGCTGCATTTTGATAGTTTGTATACAATACAACTCAACATTTACATGCCTCACGTCACATTACAACATTTATATGATTTCTGACAAGTTAATATTCAGTAATTATCATTGTCGTAAACATTCTGAAGGATATTTAAATAAATTCTTTTTTGACCGAATTATATGTTGAATTATTGTTATCTTACGTCAGTGGATGTGACAATAACTATCCGCAGACAATGGTAATGTCTGTTCCGGTATTTGCGCTTCAAGACGGACACGGGTGTTAATGGACAAAATTTACGCCTGTGCGAAGCGATAAGCACGGTTGAATTTCTCATACCCCAGAGTTTGACACTTCAATTTCTCCTAGTGCTCCCGCTGGGACCCCGGCCGCCCGCTGAGAGCCGGGAAGCCATCGGCCGTGGCTCTACGGAGCGAAAATGTAATGAGGCCTGGTGTAATCCATCAGGCATTGATATAAACAGCGAAATACTCTGTTGGTTATTATTCAAACAGAATAGATATTCCTCATATTATTCTTCGTATTTACTTCACAATTTGTGTTTTTTTGTTCATAAAAAGTCAAAATCACAGCCATTTTCTTGCCTCTGGAAGAGGTTTAATGGCTCATTTTTTTCTCATGATAATTTGTAGTAATAAAGTTCGATATGGGGGTATCTAAAACACCTGTGCTGCGTGGCCCTCAAAATCAGAGAAGGGACTACGCTGCGGATAACTCTGGAGCGAAATAAATTATTAGTCTTCATTTAGGAGATTGAAGCAGATTACACGGTTTGGGGCTAGAAGTTATCAGACACGTCCTGTATTATATATCGCTTATTAACATTTTCTCAGACGAAAGGTGAATGCGTTAGCTACAGTATTGCATCATGAGCAAAGAAAACTGAAATAATTCCCCATCTCACGTGTCTCTGAGGAACACGCGATGAATGCAACTGTGTTTCAATCAAGTGCGCGATTAATATACATTAATTCATATATATATATATATATATATATATATATATATATATATATATATACAGAACGCTAGAAAACTATCTCCGCACAGGCACATCGCTGGTGAGATTGTCAGTGTTGGTAACTGCAACTTATTAACAGGAAACGTACAATGCGTACTCACCTCAATCAAACAGATTCTGGAAGTGTTGTGCTCTTCACTTGTTTTCCATCGGTCTGGTTGATACCAACATAAATGCAATTTGTAATGGGAGGCCCTGATTCGGCTCAGAGAGATTTTCCTGGTGCGTTGTATCATGTTATATTATTTTTCTGTTTTTGTTCCTCTAAGCGAGATATTACGATCATAACCGATACAAAATAAAATAATTAAATGTGCCTTTTGTTCCAAGAAGAAATGTGGGAACACTTCAATGCGATATATGAAATGGATCTGGTTTTATGTCGAAAACATTCTGTAAATATTTGCAGTCTTTCAAAAAAAATTCTGATAATTTTTTGAATACAAATTTTAGAATACCAAAAAATTGACTCAGTACACGATACTTTTAAGGTCTTTGATTTTCATTGTAGTATTTGTTATTTATTTTAAAACAATAATTATTAAGAAAAAAACGTGTTGAAAAAAGATGATGGGTGAGTACAGTGCCTTACCGTCGACCAACGCCATTCGTCTAGGACAGGTCAAGCAAAGGAGGGTTAACTACTACCCATCAATTAACTCTTAAAACAATATATCCTTTCAAGTGTTATGATGGAGAAAATCATAGAAGCGTAATAAATCATTCGAATGTTTTCGAATAAATTTACTCTCGGCGTAAATTTGTAGAAAGCTTCTGTTAAAGATTTTTTCGTCATTTGTTCAACCATGGTTAGGTCAACATTGTTCGTATTATCCACTACTGAACAAGAGCGTTTCCGATGCTTTCGAGTCCTCCTGATAAGACGGATCCACGCAGCCATTTCGCGCCAATTGCGAAGCGGCGCTCTACTCGTTGCGAGTTGAATATCTCGGGCGTGTCGCGCCGCGGCTGCCAGGGCCTTTGTGCTGCCCGCCAGACGCCGTTGCGCAGCGGGTTGCAGCGACCAACTCAGCCGGCGCCGCTCTCCCCCCGCCGCACCGCCGCCGGCCGTACCGTTGTTCCTGGCTCGCTGTACGTTCCGCCCCAACCCGACCCGCCCTCCAAACAAAGAGGGTGGGGAGGAGCGGGAGGTGTGGCCTGGAGAGAACGGGATCGGGTGTGCCGGCAAGGAGAACGATGCGTGCGAGAGAAGACCGGTCGAGGAAGGGGAGAGGTGCGAAATGTGGAGGCAGGTTCTGTCGGAATGAGACCGTTCTTTGGCACAAATAGATAACGTGTGCGACCAAATAGAAGACGTTTCGAATCGTCCGTATAGCCTGCCGCCACAGCCGCATGTGCCGCTGTTCCTGGCTCGCCGCACGGACCGAGAGCTGGACGTGCCGCCGGGATCGGGAAGTTGTGTGATGACGGAATTTGATTACTAGTGATATCGGGTTCGTCAATGGTTAAGATAGTGCATATTTGCATGCATAAGTGTAGTGCATGTTTTTCCTCGGGAGGAGGCAGTGACTTTTCCTGCTGGATGGTAAGTTCCGGCGCCGACCTTTCTGTCGACTAGCGATAATTTCCGCAACCAGTATCTGCCACCAGCGGGGCACCGCCTCAGCCGGGACAAGCACAAAACTTCCGACCGGTCTCCTGGCAAGTGCGGTAGTGTATTCATGTTAGTGTGTGTAAGGGCTGGGATAGGACAAGGAATGGGAAGGAAAGGTCACGCGAAGTCCGTAGCGGCGGATGGTGCCCTTGCAACCAGATGTGGTGTGCAGTCACCGCTGCCACCAGATGTGACGTGCAGCCACCCGCTGCCACCAGGCGCTGACGTATCACCCTCGGAGTTGACTGACTTCAGTGTATTCCTGAGGCGGCGCGTCAATTTGGAGTACTGTGGTTGAATTGAAGAGCTTAGTGAGATGGGGGAAATGTAGGGCAGTTTTCCTCAAGAAGAAGTGTTATTTCAGTCAATGCACCATTTATTACAATTTAGCAAAGACAGAGAGAGAGAGAGAGAGTGAGAGAGAGAGAGAGAGAGAGATTGGGACGGGAAACGATAGATCACATAGAGGAGATGCATAAGAGGAATCGAGCTCGGACGTGGCGACCTCTTACCCCATCAACCCGTGGACCAGGCGCGGCGGAGACGACAGCAGCGACGGCGACGGAGCTCTGTGAGCGCGTCATCGTAGGTGAGGGCTTCTGATGTCACTTTTCAGCCCTCACGTACATCTGACTCGCATGTCCTCCTGGCTCGAATGTCCTCCGGCTATATATTGGCCCTCGCGTGCATGCGGCAGCACTTTTTGGAGGTTGCGACGCCAAGATGTGTGCTTGTCGTAGCGTTCCGCTTGCATTCGGTGACGATGGCACGATGTGGAGTAATGGAGGCTCGCCACAGCGGTAGCGGGCGAAGAAGAGAGGTCGTGGCTAGGGAGGGGGTGGGAAATATGCAGGCGGGTTCTGCCGGAATGCGAGGGCTCTTTGGACAAATAGGTAGAGCGTGTGAGCAAATACAGAACGTGTGGAATCGTCCGCGTAGCCTGCCGCCGCCTGCACCTGCGCCGTTGTCCCTGGGGCGGGTTCGACTCATGCGGTGGGATTTGTACGTGCCGCAGGCGCCGCCTCCACCAATCCCTCCCAGGTGGGCAGGGTGGGAAACCTGGGTAGCGTGGGATCGGAATCTACGTGGCTGAGCCGCGGAAAGGGAGGGCTTGGGACACAATATGAATCGCTGATTTGGAAAAAGAAATGTCCTTGTTCCAAAGTTCTGAGAAAAAGAAAAAAGAAACTCAAAAACATCCGCAGCTGGCATCTGTGACACTTATGTTCCATAAAAAGAGTGTAGAACCAGTCGTTATTGATTGCTTGGAATCCTTTGCATTTTAAAATTTTGCTTTCTGTGACGTTCAAAATAGTTTTAATACCTTCCAAAAATATAAAAAAAATTATGAAATATTTATAAAAAATATTTTTTATTTCCTAATTTTTGGACTTATGAAACAATGAAATAGTAAAATATATACGTAATGATATGAATTCACAAATTGAGCTAAATAGAGATGAAAAATACTCAAACTAAATTAACAAAATCAGCATCTACCCATCATCGATTTCCACTTGAATCGGCGATATTGCGGCTATATCAAACTTTCTTGTTGAAATGGAAATATTCTTGTGGGATGTATTTTACTATTTTTAACATCGGTTTTCTTCAGTTGATTGGAAGAATAGGTGAACCATAAACTTTCTTGAAAGGTAAATCTGGACGTGTCTTCCCTTTTGCCAACATGAATGAGTACTTGATAAGCTCATCAGTATATGTACTCACGTGCTACTCGGTAACCAAAATGTTCTCTATCATACATTAGCTGCTTTACCTGCAATTATTCACACCACGTTTACAGTGAGGACTACCAGGAAGAGCAATATACTTGGTTGATTCTTAAAATATTTACACCACCAGGTTTTGATGTCTATGATGTCCTCAGTGTTTATCACTGTTTCCATGAAGCATTAAGGCGTTTAGTAGCTGGTTATATGTACTATTTATTGTGTTAAATTCAGAAACTTGAATTGGTCTTCTTTTTCTTTTCTAGACATTAGAATTTGTAGTTAGCAATAGAACGTATCCTTTAAGCTGGACAAGTTTCATTTTTACACTGATATATAGCTCGAAATCAAAAAAGAAAATGTATCGCAACACTTTTTACGAAAAAGTGGACTTCTTTCACTTTTAAAATTACCGATTCATATGCGATGAGATGCGAATGTTTTTTCGGCAAATAGCTAGAGTACATGGATAAATAAAACACATGTGGAGTGCAGTATATAGCCCGCCGTTCCCTGCGCCTTTGTTCCTGTTGCGGGCTTGTCGTTCGTGACGTAATCCGCAGCGTGCCGCAGGCAGAGCCCGCAACTTCAACCCCACTCTTCTGAAGGGCGAGAGTGAAACAGGCGGTTAGGAAGCGATCGTGATAGTCGGTGGTGGCCCAAGGAAAGAGAGCGTATGGAGCCGGTGCATTAATTGGACCGGATCGCGAGGCAGAGCGAGCTGACGATACTTTGTGCATGCGAGGGGCGCAGGGCGGCGAGAAGACACGGCTTGGCGGGGGGAGGGGGTTGGGCAGGGGAAGTGGTGCGGGATGGAGCAAAACATCTGAGGACAGCGACAGCATGGTCTGGGATTGGGTATAGCAGGGAGTGAGGGAAGGGGCGTTGGTGGTGAAGTCATTATGGTCTCTTAGTTTCTAGTTACTTGCGTGGTTAGTTCGTGGTTAGTAGTCCAGAAATTAGGCGTAACATGAAACCGGACATAAAGGGAACTTTACTTTCTTCTTCCCAAATAATTATAGGTAAGCAAGTAATAGACATGTGGACAGGAATACGGCACCAATGAGATATCCGGAGAGGGAAAGAGGCGCGGAGGGATGGAGGCAATGAGAGCGGACGCATTTTGCCTGAAACGTATGGAGTCACGTATGTAGGGTTGTATCGGGATGGGATGTGTTGAATCGGAGCGACGTTGTGCCGAAAGGGCGGGACTGGAAGGAGTATGGCATTGGTTTGAGAAGGAAGAGCCTGTCCTGGGAGGGTCGGGAAAATCGAAAGGAAGGAAGAGAGCTGCGGAAAACAGTAGACATGAAGGTTGGGCACTGCTGGCAGGGCAATGCAAGGCAAGGCGAGGTGGGGTAAGGCAGAGCGAGACAAGGCAGGGGGAGGCGAGGCGGAACGAGGCGAGGCGAAGCGAGGCGAAGCGAGGCGAAGCGAGGCGAGGCGAAGCGAGGCGAAGCGAGGCGAAGCGAGGCGAAGCGAGGCGAAAGCGATGCGAGGGAGAGATTGGTTGATAGGATGGGACTGGGCGAGACAACGGTAGTGATCATGTTCAACCTTCCCATCCAAACATGCTGTAGAAAATGTAATATTTGTTTTCAGACAGCCTGTAATTTCAAAATCGATAGTACTTTTTATTGAAAATGGTATGCCATCGTTAGATGGAAACCACTTTACGTGAACTTCGTCTACGACGCAATAAAGTGCGGAAAAGAAACTTACGAAGTAAATCAATGTAAATGGTTCAGAAAACGATTTTTAATTTCAGTGTTTCCAGACAAAATATCTTCAAAAATGAGTTTCGGAGACTTGCCTTTGGGAATATATGGACTTTGTGGTGTAAAATGTTGACGTACATTTTAAAAATAATATTTTTTTGAAAATACCACTACCAACTCTTTGTAGAATAATTGTTCTCGTTAATGGATGTACTAAAAATGTAATATATGAAAAATAAGAACCATTCCTCGATACTGATATCTAGATCATGAAGGTCCCTTCCCATTTCTTGAAAATGCATGTAATATGTCTCTGTATTTTAAAAACATTTTAATCTGATTATTCATCTTACATGTTTTCAGTCTTAGGGTGATACTTCATATATTTCAAGAGAATATACTTTTAAGAAAAATTTCCAAGTTTAACTATAACAATGGTATCAATTAATTTTCTTCCTAGCATGTACTGGAAGATGGGTCTACAACATTAAAGTACTAGTTTTAGTCTTTATAAATACTCATGAAAGTAATTCTACACTTGGAATTGAAAGATTGATGGATATTAAAAACATAAAATAAGACTTTTTCTGTCGAAAATTTGCCATTTTCCGGCGCACGACTTCATAATTTTCTCTTTTTACGAAGTATTTCGTAAGACGAGAATAAAAAGAATTGAGATACTTCAGTAAACCTGATTCCATTAATTAATTTGTGAAAAATAATTGAACAATGAATGTTGAAAATTTATAAAGAAAGCAAAGAGTATAGAAATTGGATCTCGAAGAAAAGCTGTCGTAATATCTACTACACAACATCAACATCCCAAACAATTTCAGTTCGGGTAACTAGGATGCGATGGATGTTTCTGTGCGGAGGGACAGGAGACGGGGGAGACGTAGGTAGGATTCAGTTGTCTCATTACCAGGAGCGTGCAACCAATATCCACAGAAACTCAATATGTTCCCAATGGTACATGTCTCTTCAGATGGACGAGCAGCTGCAGCGACAGAATACATGTGTGTCGTATTATTGCTATTACATTACAAGAGATCCAGTCACGGAGGACGACGATAATGACAGGTACGGAAGAACTGGAAAACGGATTGAAGGCAGATGCATTGAGGGAGAATGTGAAAGTATGTAAATATTCGATTAGGCCTATGAATTTCGAAAAAGATTGCAAAAACCCAGACCTGAAAAGAAGTGTAGTCTATAAAATAAATGCAACAAACCATGACATTGCATGTTACATTAATAGACTTCTCTTAAAATATATAGCCTAGAAAATATTTTATTATCTTTTTTAATTTCAAAAATATGAAAATATAATACTTACTAAACAAAAATATACAAAGTTATTTCAGTTATACGTTTGTTTTGCTGAATGAAATGTAATCAAAGAAGTAATAGGAATGACTTTTTTTATTTTTTACGAAACGAAAATTTTATTACTTTGCTGACATCCAAAAATATGAAAATATAGTACCTACTAAACAAACATTTAGGAAGTTACTCTAGTGATACGCTTGTTGTGCTTAATTAAATGTATGTATCGTGGAGATGAAACGAATTGTGATACTCTTTAAAATATTTTATTTAAATAAATACCACATGTTTTCGGACTGACTTATTCCGAAGAACTCGATTCAAATTGAGTGAGTAATTTGTGGAAAATAAAATAATATTTATTAGCAAATACATCATTTCTCATCCAACATTTTGGCTAACGTAAAATGCATGTATTACCACCAGTTTATCAACCTCCATATAAAACATAAACCACCGTTTCTGAGTGTTGCATACGTTCTAAATACAATAACGATGGAAATGCAAGCTAATTAATCAAAACCAAGCACACACATTTAGGAGCTCGCATTACGCGCGCGCTCATTACGAAATTCAATTATCTCGTGCAGATGATGAAACCAAAAAATAGTACAATGTCTTTATTGGAGAATGCGAAGAGTGAAATTACTGTAATCATAATTCAAGAATAAAATATAACACCCATTAAATGCAGAATTTAAAACAATTCATGCCGGGTAGTAGGAGTAGAGGTAGTCAGACGTAGATGAGACTAAGTATGTAGGAGGGCGAGAGGGCACGTGGAGAAGGAGTAGGGCGTGAAGGCGGGAGCATTATGGAAGGCGAGGGGATGACTAAGAGGCGGGTGGTCCCGAAGTGACGAGTGCCGGGTGAGAACCATGAGTGGAGGCGTGTGGGGGATGTATACTCCGATTTAAACATAGTTACACTTCAAGATCACGAGCTGTAAGGAGAGGTAGACATTCTTATCCAATCGGGAGCTTCCTTAATTTTTTTGTATTGGAGCTTCCGATTAGATAACAATGTCTCCCTCTCCTTCCAGCTCGTGACTTCGAAGTGCAGCTGTGTTTAAATCGGCGTATAGAGGTGGTAGAAATGGAACCCGGAGGCGAGAAGGAGGAGAATGCAGAGGTCAGCGTCGGTGGACGGACGGTGGGGTAGACAGCCGTGCGGCAGTGTGTCAGCAAGTCGCACGTAAGCTGGAAACGGGCGGGCGAGGACGGGCAGGGCGGTCCAAGGACGTTTTTCACAGCCGGCCAGCCCAAATGACGGGCATCCGTTACCGACACGTGTTTCGCGCGCGGTGCGGACACGTCGCCCAGTCCCAGCGGCGCGCGCACGTCCCCACGTGAAGCCTAACAGGCGGGGGGAGCGGTGGGGGCGGGCCAGGCGGCGCGCACGTGCGGTTAAGCGCCGGATCAGCGCGGCGGCGAGGCACGAGCCGGCTCGCGCGCGCGCCACGCGCTGGACGCTTCCCGCCACACGCCGCGCCGGGGCTCCGATTCAACGCCGTTTAGCAAGGCCGAAACATATCGTGTGCATTTGAACCAGTTGAACATGATTGGTGGATGTTGAGGAATGTAGGAACTTACATGATTTGAAAACTTAAATCAACGCATCAACACCATTTAGCCGCTTCAACGCCATTTAGCAAGGCTGAAACATGTGTGGATTTGAACCAGTTGAACATGATTGGTGGATATTGAGGAATGCAGGAAACGTACATGATTTGAAAACTTGAATCAACGCATCAACGCCATTTAGCAAGTCCGAAACAAGTCGTGTGGATTTGAACCAGTTGATTGGTGGATGTTGAGGAATGCAGGAACTTACATGATTTGAAAACTTGAATCAACGCCATTTAGCAAGGTCGAAACATGTCGTGTGGATTTGAACCAGTTGATTGGTGGATGTTGAGGAATGCAGGAACTTACATGATTTGAAAACTTGAATCATCGCATCAACACCATTTAGCCGCTTCAACGCCATTTAGCAAGGCTGAAACATGTGTGGATTTGAACCAGTTGAACATCATTGGTGGATGTTGAGGAATGCAGGAACTTATATGATTTGAAAACTTGAATCATCGCATCAACGCCATTTAGCCGCATCAATACCATTTAGCAAGACCGAAACATGTCGTGTGGATTTGAACCAGTTGATTGGTGAATGTTGAGGAATGCAGGAACTTACATGATTTGAAAACTTGAATAATCGCATCAACACCATTTAGCCGCTTCAACGCCATTTAGCAAGGCTGAAACATGTGTGGATTTGAACCAGTTGAACATCATTGGTGGATGTTGAGGAATGCAGGAACTTACATGATTTGAAAACTTGAATCAACGCATCAACGCCATTTAGCCGCAACAACGCCATTTAGCAAGGCCGAAACAAGTCGTGTGTATTTGAACCAGTTGATTGGTGGATGTTGAGGAATGCAGGAACTTACATGATTTTAAACTTTAAAGGTAGATAATGATGTATTATTGTTTAAACGAATTTAAATTATACATTTATTGTAAGGAAAAAATAGATCATTAAGTGAAAATATTGTTTCGAAGTATTAATGTGAAAAATGTTTATAATTTTACAGGAAACATTAGTTCAGTAACATTAATATTTTAGGGCAACAAAACAAGAAGAAACAAATGTTGATGTGATTATCTTTGATTTCGTAATCTTGTTTTTATCCGATATATGTATGTAGATTTTAGAATTCATTCTACACATTTCTAGAGTATGTAGAGTGGGCTATTAAGATCACATTCACTCCATAATTATGTGAGGGGAAATTTCATATACCGATGTTACTCATACCACAATTACTAATGAAGTGTGTATCCAACCCATCAGATCGTAGTATTCGAAAGGTAGACGAAGTCTTTAAATCTGGGCAGAAAGTGACCTGCCAAACACCAGTGATTGATGTGATATGTACCATTCTCTGGAGGAACACTCACACGTATCCCGAGGTAGAAATTTCCAACCACATGCAACCACATGGACACCACACGCAAAAAAATGATCATCACCGACCCGCCCACGTTCCCACCTCGCTCCACCTCGCCCCGCAGCTGAGAGCCTATCCCGGCTGGGGTGGTGCTCCGTTGGCGGGAGATACCTGGTTGGGATGAAACCCGCTGGCCGAAGGTAGGTCTGCGCCAGACTTTGCCATCCGACAAGGGAAGACCACTGCCACCTCCCGAGGAAAAACATGCACAACCCGCACGGACAAATGACCTTAGCAGCTGATGCACTCGGAATCATTACCAATCAAACAAACAAACCCATCGGCACTCCCCCTTCCCTCCGCTGCCCGCTTCTGACGAGGGACGACCTCTGACACTTCCCGAGGAAAAACATGCACAACCCGCACGGGACAAATGACCCTAGCAGCTGATGCTCCCGGAATCATTACCAATCAAACAAACAAATAAATCGGCAATCCCCCGCCCCTCCGCTGCCGCCTCTTCTCGCCACCCTTTCCCGGGGCGCGAAGCCTCCGCGTGTGCTGCTCGTTGTTCCTTGGCGGGCGAGGCCCCCGCCCACCCCCCCTGGGCGTGTGGCTGCTTGCGCGCGCGCGAGGGATCCGCGCGTGTTAAACCCGTTGCGCCCGCGGCGCATTGTCCAGGCCACGCGCCCCAGCCGCAGCCACCGCTGCTGGTGCTGAGCCACAAGCCGCGCGGGCGCACCTGCAGCCGCTCGTCCGAAGCCACCCGCCCCGCAAAACATACGAGGGATTTTCTCAACGCTCCCAAAACAGATCGCTTTCTATGCCATTCAAAACAGAAAAGTCTTAATGGACGATTATTTCACGTCTACTGTTTCCTTGGTCATTAGGAGTGCTTATTGCTGGGAGTGGGTGGTGCTCTTCGCCTGCAAGTCCTCAGGATCCGGCGCCGTCCTACACGTCGGTTTCCAGGTGTTTTACCTCCGAGTATTTCCCACAGCGGGGCACCGTCCCAGCCAGGACAAGCTCTAAGCACATGACAGGACTCCCGACATGCGTAGTAGTGCTGTGCATGTAAGTGTGTGTGTGTGTGTGAGAGAGAGAGACAGAGGTGTTTGTTTACATGTAAGGAGTGAATAGGGGTGAGGATAAGCTAGGAAAAATTGCGCTTGCTTTGTGGACCGTGAAGATACGGCTCCTGTATTCATCTGGTATAGGTCGGTGAAGCTACGAAGAGTTATCTATCGGGACCGCCTCCCTCTTCAATTCTCACCGCCAGAGGTGACTCAGTGCATCAACTGCTGTCACTGCTGTCTCTCTCACCGGGAAATCCTAGGTTCGAGTCCCGACAGCGGCAGGATTTTCGTCACTAGCTTGTCAGCACGATCTAAATGAGTCGTTGAATGGAGGAGAATTCTAGCGGCCGGCTGCTTTGATCGGTAGTTTTCCATGGTTTCTCCGATCAACACCAGGCGGATGCCGGAGCAGTACCCTTAAAAACGGGCCATGGGCCGCGCGCGATCTCCCCTTCTTCTACCATGTCTATTCGTACTCCTACTTATACACACTTACTATACGCGCACTTTTTCTTTATACTCCACAGCGGGGGGTGCGAGGGGAGGCAGGTTCTGTTTACGTCACGGCAGTGCAGTGCTGTCAACATCCACAGAAAACTCAGCGTAAAAGCGCGTCTTGGACTAGATAGCAATGAAAAACAACTCAAGTTTTTTTTTAATTCTGAAAAAAATAATTAAGAATTGTAGAAATTATTGAGTAACGAGAAGGTGCACGGTACGCAGAGGTCGTTAGAAAGATAGAACGAAAACTGAGAAGTCCGAATTATAAAGGAAGAAGGTGAGCAGCACTGCAAACTGAGCAGGTCGATAAAGTCAATGTAGGAAAGTTTTTATAGTGGTTAGTCGGTTATTTTGTTTTTATTTTATTTTTTAATTCAGCTTTTCGTCCGGAATTGGATTCCACAAGCTGCGGACGCTCATTTACATAATGTTTTTTGCCTTTTGAAAAATATTGCAGTCAATGTACATTCTTCAAATGTCTTTTGTTCACCCAAATCGAAATAATTAATATTTCTACATCATTAGATTTATACTATTTATAATGAGAAAAAACTTAACTGTAGTAATACATTAAAAAGTATTTACCTACACAATTGTCACAAATGTAAACTACTGTGTTCTAAATTGCTTGGCTGCGTGTTCAGTAATAGGAGAGCCTTGTTTGTGAATTGTAGTGAACGTTGTTTTGCAGCGCATGTCAAATTTAATTAGAAGCTTCTCTCGTTTTTGTTTTAATGTGAAGTCAGAGGTCGGCATTCGTCTTCTGTTTTGCATAGTCACGACATATCTCAGAGACACTCCTCGGATAATATATAAGCGCATTTCAGTAAGGAAGACAAATATAAGGTAGTGTATGTACCCTTTCATAGAATAAAAACGTTTAAGCAAAATCTTAACCTTTACTTCTTTCGATGCTCCTGAAAAATATGTGATGCACTGAGGTAGTTACAATATTGCTGTCGAAATTTAAAAAAAATACAAAATTTAAAATATATGCCTACATATGATGTGATCATGAGAAATTCATTGTATTTTTCTAAGCATAATAGCATATTTTTTAAATTTATTTTAAAGAAAAATAAACACTATTGAATTTCAGTCATATAACTTATTACTAGAGACCGGATTTTTTATGTAATTACAAATTTTTTGTCTTTCTACTTACCGCTCTCAAAATTTTAACCTTGTCAATTTGTCGCCGTTCAAACACAATATCCAATTTTTTCGTTACATATTTTTACATATTTGCTACTATATTACATATTTCACTATTTTCTCAACATTTTTAAAAATTTTATCAATTTTCTTACATATTTTTATAAAAAGCAGCATTTTCAAAAAATTCAGCATTTTTTCCTACTTTATTACTGCGTACATCTGCGTACTCTACTCAAGGTTCGCTTCGTGAAGACGCGGTCGGATATTCTCATAGTCTGACGCGCCTGCTTCAGTTATCTCGGTGGCGGGAAGTGCGAGTCAGCGACAGATCATTCTCACCTTTAAATGTGAAAAGTATCATTGACGCCGCGTTTGGCGACCTTTAATCTTAATTTCCAAGAAATTTTGGTGATCGCCGTCCTGTAACAAACACTTCGATGAGAATATTCCATGCTGCAGTGATTGTTTGCTGATTTCGCCAGTTTGTACGATGGCTTCTATTGCGTCTAGTCTGGCTGTTAAACTACATTCTTTATAAAGATTTGTGAACGTTTTACTACTGATGGGGAATTTGTATGGTGCAAGTGTGCATTAACGTGTGCTTTCCAAATGATTTTTAAAACGTTTATTTTGTTTTAAAATTTCTATAGGAAATTTGTTATAACTGGAAGTTCGTTTTATGCAAATGAGTTATATAATTAGAGTATTTTAATATTACGTATTATATCCTATTTTACATATTTATTACATATTCTGACTGTTGTCATTATATATTTATGTACATATTTTGACGTTTCATACTACAAATTTTTCCGGTCTCTACACCGTACACGTAGTTTTATTTTTTATATATCTGGCATTACTTTTATATATCTGGTCTTACCGGAAAATCTGTCCAGGTACCCCTCGACTAGACTGGGACGAAATTCCACCTGTCGCATACTACGCATAGTTTCGGTGATTGTTCCTGGAATTTCGTCAGAAGCGTCATTCCCTCTTGTGCGTCTCTGCGACCAGGTGCGTGCCAATTATAGCTCGTCTGGCCGGCCAACCCACCACCAGCCAGCGATGCCAGCGGGTCAAGTTTGGGTCGCATATCTCCGGGCACCAGGGTTATAAACTTTTCACCACAGACACAGGAGCCAGCCCCGGGCTTGTACCGGGGTTGCTTGGTGTATGAACATGTAATAATAATAATAATAATAATAATAATAATAATAATAATAACTCCACCTAGGGAGTACACGACCTTGCAGTTGGTGGTGGAGCTGAGTACCCCCATGAGCCTTAAAGCTATGTCAGTGGTAGCCTAGCTACCGGTGGGGCCTCCCTTGCTGAATGGGTTGAAGGTGAGGGGTCAGACGAAGAAGTACTCCATTTTGAGGAGAGTGGGAAGTAAGTAGAGAGGGAAGGGTCATGAACCTTTGGACTTCCTGTTGTCGGCCCATAGAGGGTACAGGAGAGAAACTGGTTTGGCACACCAGGCCACTGATTAGAGTGGAGGCCCGAACCTTGCATTAGCCAGCGAAGGAGGCTGCCTTCAGCAGTCAGTGAAAATCCCGTAGGGTTTAGTAATGCCGACTGGCGATCGGAGGGACCCCTTGCTGGGCCCTGCGGGGGGATGCCCCGAGGCCACTGTGGGTCGCAGTAACGGATGGCAGGAAACAACCCGAGGGTTAAGTGTGATCTGTGAACTCGAACTTGCGTCCTGCGAATCTTCAATTCAAACCAATGAGCAAAATGGATAGAACAAGCAATGTAATGAATCTTAACGTGCCTTGTTCTACCAGTGTCCCATACCTGCTCAGAAACCGAGCTAATGTCACCTTGTCGACGTCTGGCCATCCCACGGATGCTAGTCCCAGGGACCCAGAGCCGGCAGTAGCTCGAAGCCATCGTCAGAGATGGACCCGGGATGAATTAAAGGAGGTGATGTGGTGCTTTTACTACGCAAAAGCGAAAAATGGGGGCTCTGAAATAGAAGTTTTCAAGGTATGGAGAGAGCGGAACCCAGATATGAGACCTACCCTAGACTCAAAGAAGCTTGCCAGTCAACGACGATACATACTCAGCAGTGGAAAATTCACAGCAGATCAACTTGCTGACATTGAGAGAAATGCGGAATATGTACTTCGCTCGAACAATCCACATGACGAACATGTAGAACTTGAAAATGATGATCCCGTGGAAGGTTCATCGCTTTCCAGTGAAACACACGTCAGTGGTGAAAACTCATCTGGCAATGAATTACACGATAAGGACATGATGCGAAATCTCCTTCGGCGCGAGATAGAAAGAGTTAGTCAACTTCCGTTTGAATCTCGCGAACCGTTTGAGGAGAATATACGAAAATGCCAAAGCTAAAAGAGTGATAGAAACAGTTAATTCTGTCTTAAATGAGGTGGTGGAGACCCCAGGCAGAGATCTAGATATTACTGAAATCAATCACATCATATATGCAACTGGATATCTAGTATCTCAGATAATTTTGGGGCCAGCCAAGAACACCGACGGCCGACAGCAAAACAGAGTAAACAGCTCTGTACCCCCATGGATGAACAGAATTATGAAACGAATAGCCGACACCCGGCGTGAAATATCATTCTTAGCTGAGGCATCTTCTAAATCAACGCACACCTCTAAAGTTCAACGAAAAATATTCAATGTTGAACAAAAATACCAAATTGAAAATGACACCAGCAGGCTAATGGTAGTTGAGAAGCTAAAAGAGAAAATTCAAGCATGGGCTCAACGAATAAGAAGGTACAAACGTAGAATAGATTTCCGTGTACAGAACCGGTTGTTTGAAACAGACGCGAAGAGATTCTATCGCAATCTGACTCAAAACCGAATGGCAAAGCTGTTACTCCTTCAAAAGATGACGTCGAAGCATTTTGGGCAGGAATCTGGGAAGAGAGCAGATCCTACAACAAAGACGCATCTTGGCTTCAATCTGAAGTTGATGCTGCCGATGAACTTGTAGAAACAGTGGAAGATGTTCACCAATTCTCGGAAGAGGACCTCTTCCAAGCAATTAAGAACATGGGAAACTGGAAGTCCCCCGGGATTGATAAGATCCAGATTTATTGGATTAAGAAATTAACAGCAATACATTCTCATCTAGCAAAGGCTGTTAATAAAATTTTTGAAAACCCAAAGGAAATCCCGGAATGGCTCACACGCGGCATCACGTATTTGCTACCCAAAGCGGGAGACAGCTCTTTGGCGAAGAACTACAGGCCAATTACTTGTCTGCCAGTACTGTACAAAGTTATAACTTCAGCTATAGCTGACAAAATGTATAGACATCTAGATAAGAATCATCTAATGCCAGCTGAACAAAAAGGATGTCGTAAAGGCTCTTATGGGTGTAAGGAAATCTTGCTACTGAATAAAGTCATCTTGAATGATGTAAAGAAACGCAAAACGTAATTTGAGCATGGCTTGGATTGACTACCAAAAGGCCTTTGATAGTGTACCACACGATTGGATTTTGAAGACCCTGGAGATCTATCGATTTCATCCTAGACTTGTTGAGTTTTGCAAGGCTAGTATGAAGTCGTGGAGTACCAGGTTACTAATCCACAGCGGAAAGGAAGCAGTAGAAACCAGAAGTATTCAGATTAACAGGGGTATTTTTCAAGGAGATTCACTATCCCCTCTGCTGTTTTGCATTAGTTTGATCCCACTATCGAGACAGTTGTCGCAAGCTGACTTTGGTTTTAAGCTCCATGGTGATGAAAGGCCAGTATCACATTTGTTTTTACATGGATGATCTGAAAGTGTTTGCCAAGAATGAAGCGATTCTCTCCCAAATGCTGTCTGTCGTGAATGACTTTAGCAATGACATCTGCATGAAGTTTGGTCTTGACAAGTGTGCAAAAATCAATTTAAAAAGAGGGAAACTCACAACGTCTGAGAACATTGAAATTGATACGCACACTGTGATTCAAGATCTTGAGCCAGGTAAAACTTACAAATATCTGGGCATTGAAGAATGTGAAACCATCTCGAATGACAGAATGAAAGAGAGAATTCGTAGGGAGTATTATAGAAGAGTGAGACTGGTCCTGCAGTCCGCTCTGAATTCCAGGAATAAAATATCTGCAATAGGTAGTTTGGCGGTACCTGTAGCCGAATACAGTTTTGGACTAGTGGACTGGACTGAGCAAGAAATTCGCACCATGGATCGAAAAACCAGAAAACTGCTGACAATGCATCATGTTTCCCACCCTCGAGCTGATATACATAGACTTTATGTGGCACGTAAGGAAGGAGGAAGAGGCCTCAGACAAATTGAGGCCTCCTGGCACAACGCAATAGTCGGGTTGGGTAACTATGTAGTCAGCCATCAAGACGACCCTCTAATGAGGCAGGTCATGAAATCTGACCGAAGAATGGGAAACAGAGGCATTGTTAGTGTAGCAAGAAACATTGCGAAGAAAACTAGGCAAGACACGTCGAATAACACAGACACTGAACTTCTGATGCTGCTAAACATGAAGTGTGAGACACAAAAAATGTTAAAGAAATCGTGGAGAGACAAACCACTCCACGGTCAATACCTAAAAAGAATGGACAAGGTGCAGATCAATAAAGATCAATCATTTATGTGGCTTAAAAGGGGAAGGATGAAGCCAGAATCGGAAGCACTTGTAATAGCTGCCCAAGATCAGGCCTTGAGAACACGACATTATGATAAAAGCGGTTCTCAAAATTTCCCAAGATGACAAATGCCGCATTTGCCTGGAGCAAGTAGAAACCATTGATCATATTGTCTCAGCTTGTCCAATCCTAGCAAAGACCGAATACCTTAAAAGACATGACAGGGTGTGTAGCTACCTCCACTGGCAGATCTGTACCGCCCTCGAAGTTCCAAACACATGCCCAAGTGGTACGAACACTCACCGAAACCGGTGACGTCTGTTGGATTGTGTACGATATTGTACGACCAACAAATTCAAACTGATCGCACGATAGCGGCAAACAAACCGGATATAGTTATCCGGGATTTGGCCAAAAAATCGTGTTTACTTATCGATGTTGCTGTACCTTGCGATCAAAACGTCGTTACCAAGGAGGCAGAGAAACGTCTTAAATACAAGAGTTTGGAAATCGAGATCAGCCGAATGTGGGGCGTAAAAGCACAGGTCGTCCCGATAGTTTATCGGAGCTCTGGGATTTGTTCCGCAAAATTTGAGTAAGAACTTGTCTAAACTCCCAGGTAATTCAAAAGACTGGGAAGTGCAAGAAATTGCTTTATTTGGAACAGCCCACATTTTGCGTAAAGTATTGTAGAGGCCCTGACAGTCACCGAATCTGCTCCTTAGGTAGCTGTTGCAACCTGGAGAGATTATATTCAGCCGACTCATAAGATCTTTAGTCGTGATGTAATGGAATAATAATAATTAATAACAATAATAATAATAACAATAATAATAATAACAATAATAATAATAATAATAATAATAATAATAATAATAATAATAATAATATCTTTATTAGTGACAAGTCTCAGGCCATAGGAACTGCTCTTCCACATAACCACTTGAAAATACACTTATACAGAGTTAAAACATTTAAGGGAGAAGAAGGCGCAAGCTGAATATTTACTGGGTAGGCAAAACTAGGGACCGTCCCAAATCCTTCAGCAATAATTGAGAAAACTCACAAAAACTTAGATAGATTAGGGCTGACTGTTAAAATGTTCTTGTGAAATGCAAATAGCAGAACTCTTCTGGCCGTCCTTATAACCTTCAGTTTTTACAAAATGATAATTCAAGATAAAATGGTGATTCTAAACCAACAGTTGTTACCAGTAGCACGGGTGCCACCATGGAATCTCGTCTCCATACATATTACTACCTGGTTGTTTGTAGTAGTGATATGAAACGACCCAGTGAATTATATGAGAAATTATATAGAAAATATTAGGCGAGCGTTATTCATCTAAATAAAATTACGTTTATGGTTGTTATGCGAATTAAAATATTTTCATTTCATTGCAGGTGCTTACCTAATTTTGTTCACAGAATCGAAAAATATGATATTATTTGTCAAAAACGCTGTTACAAATTTCGTCAGCACAATCTCCGTGAGTGCGTAGACTGATCCCGCATCTTTCTGATCATTCCCTATCACGACACACGCGTGCCATTCCGCGGGGGGTGAGGCATTCTATTCTCACAGATAGGGAACCTTAACATTACTTTCCTATTAGAATAAGGTTTGCTGGAGGGACACAGAGATGCAGTTATGATGGAGAGAAACACAATATCTGAAATGAGGTCTCTTCCCGCGAACCGCAGTAAAGGATCGGTTTTATTAGGAAAATTACCAGTTTTAGTCAAAGGTGAGCTATACTGAATGCCCAGGGAGGAAACGTTGAAACTTCGAAAATCCGCCACATCCCCCTGACAAAACATGCACTACACTAACGGGACTAATGATCATGGTAATTGACGCACCCGGAAACACAAATCAGTCAATTATAGAAATACTTCAAAAATTGGGCAGTTGACATCAAACTCCTGGGACGAAAACTAAAATTTTAAAGACAAATTAGAATTTCGCGGCGCGCCCAATCTACCCGCTGGGTCGCTGCACCGACCTGCTGTGCTGTGGGCCTGCCTGTCTGCCTGCTTGCCTGCGCGCCGCCGCCGCCGCCGAGACCCCCGTGGTGCGCAGAGAGCTGTTGTCGCTGACGCAGCCAATCCTCTTAGCGCAGATTTGCCCCGCGCGCCGCGCAGCACCGCCTGACGCGCAGGAGGAAGTGCGGAGAAGATGGCGCGCACGAGACAGAGGGCGCCCGCCCTTCTATTAACGAAACGATTCTGGCGGAGGTGAGAGCCGGCTGCCGTGAGAGGTGTGTGCTGGGAGAGAGACAGGGAGAGACGGAGGCAGACAGAGACAGACAGAGAGCGAGAGACGGAGAGGGAGAGAGACAGGGAGAGGGAGAGACAGACAGAGAGAGGAATAGAGAGGGAGAGAACGATGGAGAGAGCGAGGGTGAGAGAGGGAGAGACAGGGAGAGGGAGATACAGGGGGAGGGCGACACAGGGAGAGGGCGACACAGGGAAAGGGAGGCACAGGGAGAGACAGGGAGAGGGAGAGACAGAGACGGAGAGACAGAGAGACGGAAAGGCAGAGAGACGGAGAGACAGAGAGAGACCAGTGTGAGGCAGGGACGGAGAGAGACAGAGACAGAGGGAGGGACAGTGAGACGTATGGTGAAAAAAAATAGGGAATTGAAGTATTTTTGTTCGGTGCAATGTGGATGGACGGAAATTCTATTAGAAAGAGGAAGCTTAATGATAAAATCAAGAACTATTAGAACTATAAATGGTGGAAAACTGGATTGCTTGATCGTATATACAAGGCCTGCCAAATGAGCTGGATTTACGGTATTGTAGCCCGAAAAATTCTTAGAGGATGACCTGGGCAATGTTCAATTATTATGCCTCATATCGGTGGTTCACCGCATCCCCTCTACGAATATAGACTTCCCAGAACTGCACATTTGTTAGGCGTGGTCCCGGTGGTAAACCTTAGTGGCCATAGAGCCATTGTTTTGAGCGGAGCAGGAATAGTTGATGAACGAGCACAAATAGCGTTATCGCTAAATTAGCTACAGAAAGACATGCCACAAGCATATAAGGTATGTCGAGCCATCGGATTAAAATCTAAACAAATACGTCTTGTTGCTAGTAACAAAAAATAGTTACATTTGTTTCATATCCGCTTGCATTGTTGGGCCAACCTCCCTTCTAAAGGGGCGCTGGATGGCTCTAAGAAAATGATGAAACGATTAGGTCATTGTAAATGATGATTACTATAATATACTAGAGATTAATACTATAATAGGCTCATAATTACGATATAAGAGCCCCATCAGCTAAAGAGGCTCTGAGCACTGTCACTACAGTTTCTCTGGCTAGACTTCGAGTCTCTTTGAAGGATGGATTTGGGAGGCTAGCTAGATAGCCAAGCCAAATTCTGCCACTGTCTGGAGGAGAATCCTAGCAGCCAGTTGCTCTGATCGATAGTTTTCCGCCGTTTCTCCGATCATCAGGTCAAAGCGGAAGCAGTACTCTAACAAATTACCTACCCCATTAGCGGGGCACGGAATGCGTGCAATCTTTCCTTCCTCTTGCTTATCGTATCCTGAACACTTACTAACGCACAATCGCACTCATATTATACAGTATATTACTACAAAAGTTGGGGGGCCTATCAGGAGCCTAGGGCTTGTTTCCTGTGTCCCGCTAATGGGGGACAGTCCCGCTGGATCTCTGTGTCGCGCTTGATGGGAAAAGCGTCACAAGCAGTAACATATGTCGACGCCGGATCTCACCATTAAATGAGGGAAGCACGCCGCCACCTCCTTCGATAAAACATTCACTTCACTTACGGGACTAATGGCCGTAGCAGCTCACACGCCTGTAATCGTGAAATAATCAATAAATCTAAAGATCACACCGATTGAAGTGGGTCAGGTCATCAACTAACGTCAAGCAGTGCCTCTGCGTGGGAGGTTCTAGGTTCTAGTCCTGATGGTGGAAATATTTTCGACACTAGCTAAATCGAATTCAGTCGATGTCTGGATGAGAATTCTAGCGACCTGCTGCTAGTTGGTAGTTTTCCGTGGTTTCTCCGATCAACACCAGGTGAATGCCGAAGCAGTACCCTAAGAAATGGGTCATGGACCGCGCGCGATATTTCCTTCCTCTTCCTTGACCTAACCTCACCCCTTACATACACACACTTGAATATAATACATACACTGCCTCAAATGCCGGGAGGTTCGGTCGTGAACTTCGAGCTTGTCCCAGCTGGAGCGGTGGAGCTGGAGCTGGAGCTGGCAGAAGATGCCTGGTTGTGGAAAACCCCGCTAGCCGAAGAAACGGCGGCGCCGTATTTCGCCATTCAGTGGGGGAAGATCACCGCCACCTACGGCGGAAACATTCACTACACTGACGGAACTAATGACCTTAGCCGTTGACGCGTTCGGAATCACTAATCGATCAGTCTAAGGATCTCAATTAAATTCAGCTAGGCACAGTGCATCACGAAGCATCAATTGAAATTTTCCTGAAAAGTAGCGGCCGGCTGCTCTGATCTGTAGTTGTCCGTGGTTTCTCCGATCAACACCCGGCGAATACCGGAGCAGTACCCTTACAAACGGGCCACGGACCGCACCAGATCTCGCCATCCAGCGGGGAAAAGATCATCGCCACCTCCCGAGAAAAAAACACGCACTACACTTACGGGACTAACGATATAAGTAGTTGACGCGCCCGGAAACACGAATCAATCAATCAGTCAATCAATCAACCGAAAAGTAGCAATATTTCTGTTAATAATTCCTTTACTTCTGTTTCCATGCGATCCGGCTCAGGCGCGTCGTCGGCTTTTTCCTTCTGAAGAGACGCAGGACGATTCATCCTGGGGAAGCAATGAAAAATGAGCATGACATGAGTGATGGTACCGCGATAGTGGAAAGAACGGAGGAAGAGAGGGAGAGAAAGAGAAGGAGAAAAAGAGAGCGAGGGAAAAAGGAAAGAAATATAGGGGTAGAAAGAGAGGGAGAGAGAAAGAGAGAGAGGTTTCGCAAATCACTTGTACGTGACCCGCATTCAAATGGAGTTCAGATTTTAATCGCAACCGGGGGTTGGGATCGCAATGCTCGAGTTATATGAGAGAATGCATATTGATTTCTAGCGCGTCAACTTCTTTTATTACTATCCTGTAAATGTGCAGTGCAAGGCATTTCCTAGAATGAGGCGGTGTTTATTACATCTAACACATGAGATCCAACGCCTACCTAAAAAGTTGGTTTGCGAGGTTTATCCATCTCCCAGAGTCTCCCCCTCCCTCAAGCCAGCACTATTCCTACTCGAACAAGCTCTGAGCTCAAGACCGGATTAGGTGGCTCAGAGCATCAAAAGATGTCACTGCAGTGACTCTCAGCGGGAGATCGTAGGTTCGAGGTCCGACGGTGGTAGGATTTTCAACAATAGCTAGATAGCTATGTCGAGTTCAGCCGATATCTGGAGGAGAACTCTTGCAGCCGGCTGCTCTGATCGGTGTCTTTCCGTGATTTCGCAGTTCAGTATCAAGGGAATGCCGAAGTAGTACCCTAACAAACGCTCTACGGATCGCACCCGATCTTTTCTTCCTCATTATTGTCTTATCCTCCCCTTTGTTTACACACACATGCATGAACTACAGTTCCAAACATACCGCAGACCGATCGGGAGCCTCGAGCTTGTCCTGGCTGCGGGGAAGCCCCACCGGAGGGAGATACCTGGTTGGTGAAACCCCGCTAGCCGACTTGTAGGTCGGCGCCAGCTTTCTCCATTCAGCGGGGATATATAAAACGCCCACCCTCGCGGTGAAACGTTAATGAGGCTAATGACCTGAGCAGTTGACGTGACCGGAAATACTAATGGATCTCTGTAAGGGAGGGATATGAGCTAAAATGAGAAAGGAACCATCGTATACGCATCGTGGGCTGTTTGGTAAAGTTCTATTCTGAAATTCACCGGGTATTGATCACAGAAACCTTAGAAAACTACCGATCAGTGCAATAGGCCGCTAAAATTCGATCCCGCCAAATAGCTAGTGATGAAACTTCGTTACTGCCGCGATTCCTTGGACGTTCTGCTTCCCGATACTACAGCGAGACGGGTGTTGCCTCTGACCTACCACGGCAGGTCCATGAGCCACCCATACTTCCAATTATTGGAATATATATTGAGTTTCTTTTTCCATGTAGCGAAGTTTCCGCCACTAATCCCCAGTGTTTCGCTTGCGGAGCGTGGCGGCGGCGTGGCCTCTTAGCTGGGCAGGGGGGGGCGGGGGGCTTCCTTCCGCCTCGGGGGGCGCAGGGCGCGCGGCTCAGGTGGCGCGTTCCCAGGCGCCGATCGCCGCCCGCCGCGCGCAATCTACCTGCCAAGACGGTCTCGGATACCCAATTACGGCGCGGGCGGGCGCCGAGTTGCGCGCGGGCTCCGGTGTCTCGCTGGCGGAACATCGCCCCGCCCCGCGCTCCCACCGCTCCCCCTGCTACACTCCCCTCTCCTCCCACGCTCCACTCCCCGCTCCTCCCCCTTCTCCCCCGCCGCTCCTCCTCCTCTGCTCCCACCCCCCTCCCCCGTTGCTCACCCCCGCCCCACCGCTTCTCCCTTGCTCCTACCCCTGCTGCTCCCCCACCCCTACCCCGTTCCTCCCTAGCTCCTCCTCCTACTCCCCCCGCTCCTCATCCGCTGCTCCACCTCTGCTGCCCCCGCTCCTTCCCCGCTCCACCACCACTCCTTCCTCCGCTCCTCCCCCGCTCCTCCCCCCGCTCCACCCCCCGCTCTTCCCTTGCTCCACCCACTTCTCTTCCCCTTCCTCCTCCTCTGCTGCTCGCCCGCTGCTCCCACCGCTGCTTCCCCCGCCCCTCCCCCAGCTCCTCCCCCGCTCCTCACCCCTCGGTTGCTTGCTCCACCGCCCCTGTCAATTTCCTTGGCCTTGCATTTCCACGTCCCTCTATTCGTCCCACCTGTGCACCCTTACTGTTTACTTTGTATTTTTCACTCCTCTTACCCTATTCCCTATTCCTATCCCTTCTCCTGCTCCCTTCCTCAACCTGAGAGAAGAAAAGAAGTTGAAAAAGGCGCACGTCCCATTTTCCTTGAAATATTAGCTTTTAGAATATCGCAACCATTCAAAATTTTGTTTGGCCTTCGCATTACAAATATAATTGAAGGTCATGTATAATTTTTGGAACACATGAGTAATTTTTGCGTGAATTTTGCTTGAAATAAATGTAATTTTTAAAAAATTCTCAAAATCGGCTCCAAATGTTTTCTTCTAATTTTTTATTCGAATAAATTTCTTTCTTGAACACGTGTAAAAATTGGCTGAGGTGCAATTTTGGTTAAATATTTTGTTTAATACAGAGTTGTAGTTGTGTATATTATGCTAATCTGTTTCAGTGATGACTTCTATGAAAAGTTCAAAAATTCAAACCTATCTTGCTCGTCTTATATTAGTATTCTACAACTTCAGGCAAAATGTCACGAATGATGACCGTGTGAAATAACATATCTCCCGAACCGAAAGAAAGGATAAGTTATACATATTGTTTACTTGCCCGTCATGAATATGTATATGGTACTGCATATAATTTTCATGTTCACCACAAAATAATTAACGGAGCGAAAAGCACAGAAAACGTGTAATGCGCAACACGTGTCGCTGCAAATTAATTAGCTCGTATTTTTTCAATTTCCTCCTGCGGTGTGCACTTTTTGTCGATTTCCCGCTCGCTGGCTGATTCAGTTTGTGTTCTCTGGTAGTTGAAACATGAACACTAAATTTGACCTAAAGTTAATACAACACCTGTCGCCAAACGCTTGAGTTGAAAAAAGGGAGAAAAATATCAAATAGCTTAATGCTTGGGAAATATGGTATTTTCATCTTACTACGTGTTATTTATTTATTTATAGGGAACCTTCAACTACTACGATCATTGCAACCCGTGAGTGATGATCTCATGTTAGTCCTAATGAAAGTGTGAATGGAAATGATATATGGTGGAATGTTAGGCCAAGGAAACAGAGAACCCCGTGAAAAAAAACATCAGAAATTTGCTTTGCCTTCTGCCAATTCCACATATATTGTCCAGGGACCAAGCCAGAGTCCCAGCGGTAGAAGGAGCTTACGCTAGCCATTACTTCACTTACCTTCTCCACAGTGTCGTTGAATGTAATTTTTTGGATAAATATCCCATGTGATTTCGCATTATCATCAAAATGCGTGTTTTCTAGTTGCATTTCTCAATTATTCTATTATTATACTGTTCTATATTTTTGTGCTAAAAGTAATTGAGTGGTTTATCTCATACTACAGAAAACGTAGTGTAAGACGTACGTTCAACTACAAAAATTGTTTGAGATATAGTATCTTCCATATAAAAAAATGCTGCAAATATTTGTAGTAAAATTTTCATTTTCAATCTTCAAACATTTCTATTGTGCAGACTCTCTGAACTATAGTGCAGGATTACTACGCTCTACTACCAGGAGCTTTGACACACACAAAAATTCTGACACTATAGAATAATTTAAAATAGAACGATTGCAATGCACAATCGCGTTTTCGGCCCTTTCATCATTTTCCATGTCAACTCTACTCTAAGTTTTCAATTACTGTGACTGTAGAAACATCCAAGTACAAAAATGCTATGTTCTGAATATTTCTTCAAATACTTTTAATCAATTAATAATGCTGATTTTTGTAGATCAGTTACTACGAAATGATTTTGAGAAGTGAGGGGGGGCGCATTTTTATCGAAAGAAAAAGTTCCAGTGCCGTTGATGTACTTACCAACAACATCAACAGCAGCAGTAATACAGCATAAATACATTATAGTGAACTAAAAATAAGTGTTACATTAAATTGGGATGACTTAATGGTTTTAATTATAACCAACAGTCAAGAATGAATATTCAATTACGATTATTGGATTTAATATAATATCTCAGCCAAGGACGAATTTCCAACTTAAAAGTAATAAAATATTTTATTAGATCGAGTTTAATAAATTATTACATCTTTCACTAATCCTTGCTTGTTGCCTTGTTTACTGCCAACCCTCGAAACGCGGCATGGCTGTATACTTTCATTCTTTCTAATTATTTCTACCATATTCGTTTCATCTGTTTCCTGTAACAACAAAAAAATCTCATCATCACAACAATTTCATCATCAAATATTGGCTATGTCCTCTTATCTGAATGATATTGATTACATAATTTGTTTTACTTTTGATCTTTTGGATAGAAAGTTCAATATATTCAAAAAGGCAATCCGATGGGCATACTTTTTATATCAATATTTTGTTTTAATGTTTATATGGAGTGTAACATTAATTAAAATACCCATTACCGAAGAGGTTTATATTCTTTTGGTAAGTTCTCAATAAATTATAAAATCAAAGAAAAATGTCTTTGGGGTCATTGAAGCTGCAATATTCAAAGATACGCGTTTGATATAAAACAGTAATGAGTGAAAACAGATCCTTTTTTCTATAATAACTAATATAAAATTACTATGTTGCAAACCCGGAATATATTTACAAATAGTACTATCGAGTCAGTCTGCGTCGTGAACAAGGTGAAAAGACAGGTGAGCGTCGTCATAAAATGAAAAAAAATTCAAATGATTCTCTTTATTTTTCTTAAAACATTATTTTCCATTAAATTGGTATTCATTCCATACATTTTTACTTTCGTGTATACGTACGTATACACGAAGTGATATACGTAGTATATGGAAAATTATGTAATGCTGCGCGAAAAAATGGCCAATTTTCGGCGGAAAAAAATTAATTGCCGGGCCGTTAAAAGGAAACTAGTGGTGCTACAGAATGGCACAGACTTTCCCGTATTAGTTTTCTATTTTCTTGGGTCCTCGCGAGCTATTCAGAATTGCCACATACTCTTTCCTGCCAGCTACCATCTATCACCGCCAAAAGTACATTTTTTTGTCATTTTCTTAATTTTTCGGTTTCCTATTGGTAGAACGAAAATATTAATTTTAGAATATTAAAGAACATAAAAACCTAGCCGTAAATGGCAATTTTCTTTTAAAATTATGTGCCGTTTAAGAGAAATTGGCGTTTTAGAACTACAAAAAATGAGAAATTTGAAGCTCATTTTCACAGAAAATTTTTGAGTTTTCAAAATACTTTATTTGAAGTTATACTCACAAATATAATAATCTTTACAAATTACGTATAATGTGCATATTAAAGATGTGAGATATCTTTCAAAAATTTTACATTTATATAATTTTTGAAACAAAATAAAAAATTAATCAAAATAAAATTTAAGTCATATTAAAGAGTGTAAATATCACTATCTGTTACAAATGTTTCAAGAAAAAATTTGCAGCCATGTATGAGAAAATGGCGTTTGAGCATTTCTGAAAATGCCGAAATTTGAGCAACTTTTCACAGAAAACGGTAGTGTTTTCGAGAAACTTTACTTGACATTTTTAAAGCATATATACTTCTAAATATAATAATGTGAAAAAATCGCCGATAATGTAAATATTAACATCGTGAGGGAGAAGTAAAAAATTTACATTTTTGTAATTTTTGAGAAAACCAACCGATAGACCGAAATGACTTTTATGTCATTGATAGAGTACATTTACCTCTATCCCTACCAAAAGTTGAAAGAAAAAATTTGGAGCCTTTTTTGAGAAAATCTTGTTTTTTGTAATTTTTTAAAATTGCACATATTTTGCACGCAATATTGCACAAAAACTACTAAAATTTTGAAAAACATTTACATGACCTTTATTAAAGAACTCAATATGCAGTACAAATTTTATTTGAAGAAAAAGTCTCTATCTTCAATTTTGTAGTCGGAGAAAGACGCCGAAGAAAATTCAAACTTTCACAATTTTCGAAAATTCAGAGCTGTACGTGAAAATCGGATCTATGCCATGTTAAAAACTGTATTTTACTCTATTCATACAAGAAATTTAAAGAAAAAATTTGGAGCCGTTTTTGAGAAAAGTTTGAAAACCCCGGGGGGCTTCATATAAAGTATCCCCAAATTTTGAAGAATCTTTTTCAAAATCTCAAAGCTTTGACTAGAATCAGATAGACCGGGGAATATCCGTTTTGGAAGAAATCGTACGTATGGTTTAGGCGCTAGCAGTGTTCACAGACGGACAGATGGACGGACGGACAGACGGACGTTTTCCTTTCAATTGGGTTTTCGGTATCAAGGACCTAGAAAACAGGGTTTCTGGCTACAGCACGTGTTAGGGGATTTTTTTCTTAATTTAGCAACTGGTTTTATCCACTTATTCGTTTTACGGCCCTGCAATTAATTTTTTTCCGCCGAAAATTGGCCATTTTTTCGCGCAGCATTACATAACTTTCCCTATCTACGTATATCACTCCGTGTATACGTACGTATACGGAAAGTAAAAGTAGATAAAATCAGTTGCTAAATGAAGAAAAAAAATCCCCTAACACGTGGTGTAGCCAGAAACCGTGTTTTCTAGGTTCTTGATACCGAAAACTCAATTGAAAGGAAAACGTCAGTCTGTCCGTCCGTCTGTCCGTCTGTGAACACTGTAAAGTTTCTGGACAACACTATCGTTTTATGTGAACAGTAGCTCAAATTTCGGCATTTTGAGAAATGCTCAAACGCCATTTTCTCATATATGGCTGCAAATGTTTTCTTGAAACTTTTGTAACAGATAGTGATATTTATACTCTTTAATATGACGTAAAGTTTATTTTGATTTTTTTTTTCAAAATTATATAAATGTAAAATTTTTGAAAGATCTCTCACATCTTTAATATGCACATTATCCGCAATTTGTAAAGATTATTATATTTGTGAGTATAAATGGTTTAATAACTTCAAATAAAGTATTTTGAAAACTCAAAAAATTTCTGTGAAAATGAGCTTCAAATTTCTCATTTTTAGTAGTTCTAAAACGCCAATTCCTCTTAAACGGCACATAATTTTTAAAAGAAAATTACCATTTACGGCTAGGTTTTTATGTTCTTTATATTCTAAAATTAATATTTTCGTTCTACCAATAGGAAACCGAAAAATTAAGAAAATGACAAAAAAATGTACTTTTGGCGGTGATAGATGGTAGCTGGCAAGAAAGAGTATGTGGCAATTCTGAATAGCTAGCGAAGACCCAAGAAAATAGAAAACTAATACGGGGAAGTTTGTGCCATTCTGTAGCACCACTAGTTTAATCTTAAAATACATATTTGATGCTGAATGATCTCCGTTTTTTCTGTCTTTAATTTTTGAGCAGCAGTGGGATGCTGTATATCAAACCAACCTAGCGTTGGAAATATCGGTGGACGTTTGTTTCACAGCACATTATATCCCATTACGTAGCTCGTACAACTTTGTCCTTTTCTCTACGAGTTGACTCTCAGTACTCAAATACCTTGAGACACGTTCCGTCTTCTCCAGCATTTCACCATGAGTGTAAACGTGTAATTTTCTCCCCAGTTTGTGCTTCGCCTGGTCTGTCACTTCCTTCATTATCATGCCACGCTGTTTCAACTGTCCTCGACTTGAGCGCAGCACGCGCTGTAAGACACAAAGACTGAGAAAGGCACTGCTGTTGCTGATGCTGCAGTCAAGGAAAATTTTCGTTTCTTGTGATTTTTCTCTCTTTAGTCTGTGATCCATATAATTTTTTTCCACAATCTCTTCTTAAAAATAGTTTTACTATATTTGTTACTTGTTTTACCAAACTTCAAGTGATCGTGTTATAATATCAATGCTAATTTATTCATGTTTAACTTCATTAACCGTGAAAGTTTCATGTAAGTTTCATTACAGAATTTGGGGAAATTGCTCATTGTTGAAATCTCTAATTGGAAATCTAATGCCCAAAAGTTACAAAGCTTACATTCTGAATTTAATAGCTACCAGTCTCTGATATTCCCTTACGTGGGTTTCTCCGTCTTATCAAAACCTATTCAAGAGACCGTACGGAATGGTAAACCTCTTAACGTCGTAAGACAGAATGTGTTCCCTTTCTGTAGTACTTGATAAAGGCAGGAATAAAGATTGATTGTTCTCTTCTTGCAGTATTCTTTTAGCGAAAACTTATAACGAAACATCGCAAAAATCATGCAAATGTCCGTATGCACTTCAAATATGCCTGCGCACCTGCCAGAATACACAAACGCAATCGGATGCTCGATGATCTATTTCACGATGCTCCTACAACTCATCTATTCTAGTATGCAAAGAACCTCTTAAATTATTCAAATACCTCTTAAATTATACAAAGAACATTTTCCAAGAATGTTGCTAACTTATTCGTCTGCGACCTCTATCAAATTACACAACTAACGTTTCCTGTTCAAGGAACCTAACAATCTTGTTCCTAGGCGGGAGCCGTAGTCTCCTTATTCTCATCAATTTATCTCTACGTGCTTTGAAGGGAATTTAAGGAATTTAAGAGGATGTGTATCCAATCTTCGTCGCCACAAGCACCGAGATTACATTGTCGTCTGAATCTTTCCATGTACGTCGCATCACGCTTTCTATATCGACGAGCTGAGATACTTGTTATTACGGTGCCCCGCTTCTTTGTCTTCGTCGCCTCGGGAGGTTCACATGAGTGCGTGCAACCGGCGCGGCGCGGCGCTGTCTTCTGCAATGCGCTCCTCCGGCGTCGGGCGTCTTCCGTCTCGCTCCCTCCTTCATCTTCCTCCGCCGGCGTCTGAGCGTGCGACGAAGCTGTTGCATTGTGCGTTGCGATGTGGAGAGGCGAACATCCTGGTAATTTTCTGTCGGGCCCGGGATGAAGCACAAGCGGACGTGGGGAGAACGGGCGTTGTATGGAAGGGAAGCGCGAGGCGTTGAGTGAAGGCGACCGACATGACAAGCTGTGGCGGGGCGGGGCGGGGCGGGGAGGGGCGGGGCGTGGCGAGGCTTGGCGAGTCAGGGTGGAGCGTGGCGTGGTGGGGTAGGACGTGGCAGCGTAGGGCGTGGCGGGGTGAGGCAGAGCGTAAAGGAGCGTGGCGGGGACATGGTGGGGAATGGCGGGGCGTGGCGGGGCGTGGCGGGTAGTGTCGGGATGTGGCGGGCGACGTGGCGACGAGGAGACGATGTGGCTTGCCTGGCATGGTATGGTGAGGCATGGCGTGACGAGAAGTGGCTGGACGTGACTGGGCGTTGTGAGGAGTGGCGGGGCTTGGCGGGGCTTGGCGGGGCGTGGCGGGGAGTGGCGTGGCGGGGCGTGGAGGAGCGGAGCGTGAGGGGCGTGGCGTGGCGGGGCGTGGCGGGGCGTGGCGGAGCGGGGCGTGACATGGCGGGGCGCGGTGTCGTGGAATGGAGAGACGTCGGGCGAGGTAGGGCGAGGAGGGGAAAGGTGGATTGCCTGAGTGGTGTGGTGTGGTGAGGCGTGGTAGGGCGTGGCGTGGCGTGGCATGGTGTGGTGTGGTGGGTAGGTGTCGACCGTGGACATGGGGAGGAAGAGGATTGTATAGAAGGGAAGCCCAAGGCGTAGAGTGGAGGCGTCCGGCATAACAAGCCGTAGCGTGGCGTAGTGTCGTGTGGTGGGTGGACGCCGGTGGTGTGTGGTGGAGGACCACGCCGAGTGTGACATGGTGTGATTAGATGTGCGGTACATGACGGCCTGGGTACATGACGGCCTTCTTGTGGCGGGAAGACACCGGGTGTGATGTGGTGGGTGAGCAAACAGCCTGGCGTAGCGTAGTTTGGCTGGCGTAGCTTGACATGGCATGGTGTGATGGGTACACGTCGAATTTGATGGGATGGGAAGACCCCAAGTAGGTTTGGTGGGTAGATAAATGGACGTGAGCGTGGCGTGGTGTATCTGGCGTGACGTGATGTTGTATGGTGGGCAGACTGGGGAGCGGTGTGTTGGGGAGTGCCTTGGCGTTGTATGGTGAGTAGGCGAAAGGATGTGGCGTGGCGTGACATGGCGTGTGTTGTGTGGTGGGGAGATGCAGAGTCATGTGGTGTGTAGGCGAATGGGCGTGGCGAGGTGTGGCTAATGTTGTGTGACGAGGCGTGGTGTTGTGGGTACAGGCCGCGCTTGGTGTAGTAGGAAGACGGTAGACCTGATGCGGTGGGTTGGCAAATGGGTCTGGAGTGGAGTCTGGTGTCCAGTGGTGCGTTGTGTCTAGCGTGGAGTGTCATGGCGTGGGTGGTGGCGGAGCCGAGCGTGGGGCGTGAGGGAGCCGAGCGTTGAGTGTGTGAAAGTAAATGGGCGAGGCTTAAGGGCAGAGATGAGCGTAGATGGAATGGGCGTGGTTTAGTTTCGTTTGGAGGAAACTGTCGTGGGTTGGTGTGGTATTAAGTGACATGGGGTCGCGAAGACAAACGTGGGAATTAGTGTGGCATGGCGAGGAATATTAGTGTGGCATAGAATGAGGGCGTTAGAGGGAAAGACACGTGAGATGGGGATGTACATAAATGATAGATAAATGAAATAGAGGTAGCGCGGGAAGCGGAAGCGAATAAGGGGATGAGGAGAGAGAAGCGTGAGCGGGGAATTCTGACCTGACCACAACACCACTCGCACTATGTGCGGATGCAGAGACGGATGATCAGTACCCGAAGCTGGATTCGTAGACTTTCGCGGCAAGAGTTATTTGGTACTCAGGTGGCTCTTCCTATCCCTTTCGCTGTCAGGGCTGTTAGGGCTGATATTACAAATCAGAAACTCATGGAATTAGCAATTAACTGTTCATTGTTCAAAATCGTAATATTTTACTTCATTGCTGACACTAATGTTGGTTTATTTTAAAGAAAAAATGTATATGTGGTAAGAAAATGTATATCCACAGGTGCACAAAAGTGATACAACTTCTGATTTTCATGTGTTGATAAAATATAATTTTATCATTTACCGCAAATGATGGTTGCTGAAGGACTTTTAGCGCTTTTGAAAACACCAGCCAATGTTTATTCTAATGCGCAAAAACATGCTGATAAAAATAAGCACTACTGCACCAAATAGTAATTGGGTTATTCTGTCGATTTTTTTTTCCAAAATATTTCCGAGAAATTTTTGATTTATTAAGAGTTGAACAGATATTTAAAAATGAATTTCCTAAGGAATCTTGTTTTCATTAGTTTTTTAAATTATATAATTGAATTATATTTTTATATGTTCACGATCGCGCTTCATTAACATTTCTCTACAAGTTTGTTGTTTTGCTTCTTATTGTTACAAACGTTCACACCCGTGCTCGTAATTTTTCACACAATAATAACATACTACCGTATAAATTCGTTGTAGTACCTTCGTGATACGAAAATTGATGTAAATAGATTAAACGCTTGAATGTACTGTTAGTCAATGTTTGCTGAAGCCAGAAAAACGTTTCGAAATACTAGTGAGTAGTTTTAATAAAATGGAAGTGAAATCTGCATGAGGGTCATTATGATTTTGCCCATAATGAGAGAAATGAAAATATCGTATTAACGTTTCATATTGAAGTTAAAGAGGCAAAATGAGATAATTTTTGCATATTCAGTGGGTGAGTGAATGTGTATTTCTTGTTTCCTGCCCCGGCAAGGCCTATTTCGGTCAGCTGGTCCCGTGTGTGAGGTGCATGTACTATCCGGGAGTTGGCGATGTTGCAGCTCCGCTGGGACTTTTCATCCTGCGCCAAACTCCACATCGACTAGAGGGCCTTTTTCCTAACCAGGTACCTCCCTCTGTAAGGCCCTGCCCAAGTTGAGAGGATATCTTTGCCCTTAGAGGATGTTTTTGGTAGGTATCCGATGTGTTTGGTAGGTAGGGCGTGTATGTGTGTAAGTTGAGAGGAGGGGCCAAGGATAAGGAAAGAAAGATGGCGCGTTTCCGAGGCCCGTTTGTTAGGGTACTGCTCGGCATTCGCCTAGTACTGATAGGAGATCCAAAGAAAAGTACTGATCAGAGCAGCCGGCCAGTAGAATTTTCCTCCAGACTGCGGCTGACTTCGACCTTGCTTTCAATGACGTCAAAAATCTGCCACCGTCCGAATTGAAACCGTAGACATTCCATATTAGAGACGCTGCATAGGTAACATGTGTTGCCTTGGGACATGTCAGCCGACTTACACCAATGGAAAATGTCACTGTAGTGAGAAAATCAATAAAGAAGCGTATAAATTATCTTGTAAAAGTAGTCTGTGAAGAACATACTCATATTTGGTGCGAGAGAATCCGAGAGAGAGGGAGAGATGGAGTGAGAGGGATAAAGAGATAGGGAGGACAGAGAGTTAGGAAGGAATAGAGAAAGAGCGACACATTGATTGAGAAATAGAATAATTCTCTAATGTTAGTTTATCGGAACAGAATAATTTGCGCGTACTGAAGTGTATATTAAATGGTACCACTGTAGACATTTCTTTTATATTGAACACACATTGCTGTTTTGAACTTCATAATTGCCTCCATCTTTATTGCGAATTTTCTTGAGAGTTTCTACAGGTCTTACGCTTTCCTATTTCGTCCGACCATGATTTCTGGTTCCAAGAAATATACAATACCTTTCGCCTCACGCGATTGTTTCTGAGTTCATTCAGTTGCCTGCTCCTTTGAAAGAAAATATTAAAGATAGCTTGCCCAATCTCTGATAAAGTGTGTTGTTCAGGAAGGCGTATTTTAAAAATATGTATCGAAAATATCTTAGTTATACTGAAATTCTTCGATCCTTGCGAGATATTCAGAATGATTTAAAAGTGTCTAAAAGAAAAGAAAATGATGTCATGTCCGATGGTGTGTAGCAGGTGACTTTACAGCTGTAGAGAAAATATTGCAGTTAGTAACATGAGAACTTTTCAGTTGACTGTTTAGGTAACTTCTTTTACGATCATCAATCATGTTCTAATTATTTTTTGTATTTTAATCATTTGATCAAATAATGTATGGGAAATATGAATGTTTAGTAATTTAATAAATTTATGAAGAACATTAAAAAAATAATAGAAATTCGTAGAACGAACTATTACCGTCGCAAAAAATAGTAGAAAACATGAAAGTACCGAAATGCAATCTGTGAGTGGAGTAAGTTGTTATAGAATCCCGAGCGCCTCAGTGTTTTATTCATAAATGATACAGTAGATACCGGTTAATGATATCCCTCGGGGACACAAATAATATAGTAAGATTATCCAAAGAAAAGTAAAGCTACTTTTGAATTTTACTACGGGGAAAACATCCATTCTCAATAAAGTCTCATTCTTGTCTTCATTCAATTCATGCCTTCCCTAGAAAACAAACTGTATTACAATTGAAAATTAAATCATATTGTTAAGCTCTATAAAAGTGTCCTCGAGTAAACTCTATTTCTGGTTTTATCTAAGGATTTCATTAATACAATTCTCGTACTCACTACTATAATGTTTCTGAAAAACAACTGGACTATTCTGAACACATTGAACACATTCTGAACAAGTCGCAATATATTGCCTGTCTCGTTTCAACCGTTGCTGATGGCTAAGATATTTCCGTAGCACCATCGTAATTTCTTCACACACTCCTCCTACCACTTGGGAGGCTGTAGAAGGAACTATTTACATATGTTATCTTCTGTTTGACAGGCAGATATAGTGACGTTCTTATCTATCCATTACTGAAATTCGTTGTCCGTCTTCCTGGACACGTATTATTTCTTCTCGCGAGTATCAAGTAGTATTTTCTTGGTCTTTCGTGAGTCGCGACCCATGAGGGTCCAAAACTTGGTGTAATTGAAAATGTCTCAAAATAATGATAGCCTAAAACGAATTCTAATTACAATAAACGAATTTTTCTTAATATTTTAATATCACTCAAATCTGGACGTTACATGAATGAAACCAAATAGTATAAGTAACCTTACATTACAATAAGCGACGTCCACTTTATTTAGTAATGTTTTATATAACATATTGAAGACGCTTCCTTTTAGAACATACGATGCGAGATTCGAAACCTAAAGTGGCCGGGGGCCAAACTACGAAATCCGGATCCGTAAACAAGCAAACTCGCGCGTACATTTACTCTCAACCGCCCACGCACTCTCAGAAACACGGAAACATTCTCACAATCAAATGCGAGCAAACAAATACAGCACTCCTCTATCCACGCTCAGGCCCGCAAGTGCTTGCACAACACTCGAGCATGCCCCAACTTTTAAATCCATACAGGAACACCTACGCACACATTGACACTAACAAACGTGCTCTCGCGCTGGAAAATACTTGATAAGGAATCACATCTATTTGAAAATAAAAATTAAATACTTGATACTTGGCGCGTAACTACTCTTAAATGAGATTTGATATTTTTAGATACAGGTTGATTATTACACAGTGTATCACATTGTATCAATTTCTTTGTCTTCCCTTAATTAGCGATGATAGTTAATTGTATTTTCATGTCTTGCTAACAAGTACTTACGTTGGAATACAGTTAACAACGAAAAATGTCCGTAAAAGAGATCCTAACGAAAGCAATGACAAATAGTTACTTTATTTTACTAAAAAAAATGTGAGTCGCTCTACTACGACTTTTGAAGGGTTAGATTTTTTCGCGGATACCAGAAATGCGAACGGGTAGTAGTAATGCATGTACAAACATCAAACGAGTTCTGGCCCGTCTTTCGCCTGTGTCAGTGTAGATTCTTCTTACAAACAAACGGGTAGGATACCTTCTTCTACATTTATAATTTTCCCAGAACTATATTACAGCGCGTGGCTCCGTCTTCCATAAACCCATGTTAGTGGGCATAAAGAAAACAGATTATACAAACCCAATGGGACTCATGTCATTTTCAAAAACAGAGGCTACAGTGACCAACACTTTCTGAACACACTGAAAGTGTGTACGGGATACACAGCCTTCTATTTTGGGTTGTGTATGCACTCTAACATTTCGTGGAGGAGGAGCAGGACAAAAAGTTACGTCAATGGATCTTATTGGTGTTGTTATGCACGAGATCTATTGCATCTACCTGAAAAAAAATAGTTCCGCACTCATACTGCTGCCGTTGTTGTGTCTGCGATGCTCCAAATCTTGCAAGCTATGTGGTGACTACATATTTTTTGTTTTTTAATTTTTTTAGTTTTATATATTTATTATTTTTTATTTTTAAGGTCGCATTAACTACTAGGTCACTAGCGACCACTATTGGATGAAACGATATGGTGATGATAAAGGGTGAAAGGACGAGCACATACAACCACGCCCGAAGTGAAACGCGAACCCGCAACCCCACGGTCCAAGATCTCTACGGCACGGCTGCTTTAGCGATCTCGGCCACGGGCCCGACGGTGACTACCTTTGTGGAGCCTTGTTTCCGCTCCTCCCCTGTTAGCGATACCGTTCACGTCGACAACTCAAAGAGCTGAGGGAATCTTTTCTTTGATGTGCTCGGCCTTTGAGTGACCTGAAAAAACTAGAGCGGTTCCCATGTGCTGCAAGATCTCAGGAAGGTTCAAGTCGTGGAGGTGAGCACTGGTAGACTCACAATGAGGTGTACTATGAGAAGAAATTTGAAAATCCGTACGGCACATGCTGGGGATTTATTTGGAGAACATCTAATATTGTATCCTGGCATTATGAATGACCACGCGAAAATGGCACATTTAGTTTGAAATTTTTTAGAAACATTCCTTCTCCAGTTCTCAAACCAGATATTTATAGAGGGTATATAATTTGAATATTTTTAATATAAAACATTTAAATTTTGTTGAAAACTATTAAACATATTTATTACTATGAATTGTAAATATTGTATGTAAACAAAATTATACCCACATAACCTGATTCGAAGTGTAGTAGATAACAAATTTTATGTCATCAATGTTGATGCAAATAATAAGAACAAACCAAGAATAAATATTATATTAGAAAAATACAATTTTGGCAATATTCAAAAACTTGAAATGAAAAAATGAAATAATGAGTAGTGAGCAGGTATCGATTTTCAAAATTTAAAATTTTCCTTTTCAAAAATGCAGTGTAAACTAACTAGTGGGGCTACAGAATGGCACATATTTTCTCACACATCAATTTGTAATATCTTTAAGAAAAGCTATCTTTTCGGTATTCCCCACTCTCTTCCCAGATGCTTTTTTCAAATTTTTCATTTTTTCGGTGTTCTAATAATACAGAAACCAAAATTTGACTTTAAGTCTATTACATAATAATAAAACATGGCCCCATATGCACATTTTCATGGAAAAATCTGCAGCTGTTCTTGAAAAAATAATGTTTGAGCGTTTCTGAAAATGCACAATTTTGAGCTCGTTTCCGCAGAAAACTTTTGAGTTTTCGAGAGCTTCCTTAGAAATAATTTGAACTACCAGGCAAATGCTGGAGCTGCGGCTTAACAATGGGGCCGTTGAGCGCGCCCAATCTTTCGTCCTCGTCATTGCCTTATTTTTTCTCCTTACACACACTGCACTTACTTGCTCTTCACTATTCCACGTGTCGGGAGACCAGTCGGGTATTTTGAACTCGTCCTGGATGGGGTGGCTTCCTGTTGATGCAGATTCCTTGAGGAGGAATACCCCACAAGCCAACACGTACGTCAGAACAGGATCTCCTGATTCAGCGTACGAGAAAATCCGCCTCCTCCCGGAATTTAGCAAACACTACACTTACAGGAAGAATGACGAAAGCAATGCTGACGCTCCCGGAAAGCCTAATCTATCACTCCATTAAACGCAATCACATCGTTCCTAGCGCCAAATTGCAACCATCAACGACACCGTCAGTGACACCATCATGCACTGTGCTCAGCCGGCGGCGACGGCGCCGCCTGACCGGGTACTCCCTGTTCTCCGCTCTCCTCGTAGGCCGGCGTGCCGCGTTGCGCCCGCCGGGGTGCCTGATGGGCGGGCCGGCGCGGCGCCGCACCGGACGCGCGGGAACAGGGTGCGCCTAACAAATGACGGCGGCGGCGCGCGACCGCAGTTCAATTACGACGCGCCACTCGCACCCCGTCACGTGACCGGGCCAATGGTGTGGGTAATTCCCCGCGGCACAGCCGGGGCGAACGTGGGTTTGGATGGCAGGATGGGCCTGCAAACACTTTCCGGGGTCGTTTCTAGGGAGTGTGGATTTCAGTGTGGAGGAGTGGCTTGCGTAAGTTGATGCGAAGTGGGAATTGCTGTGATAAAGATATATTGATGCTTTTATTTCGTTATTATTATTACTAATTATCTTCTCTCTTCCTCCTTCCCCTCTCTCCTCTCTCTCTCTCCTCTCCCTCCCCTTATATCCCTCTTTCCCCTCTCTCTACCTCTTTTCTCTCTCTCCCTCTCTCTTCCCTCTTCCTTCTCTCTTGTCCACTCGTTTTCTGACATTTCCCTTCAACATCCTTCCTCTAATACTGTCACCTTTCCCAACACCAGCCATTTCCTCCCAATCCTGTTTGTTTTTCCAATCCTCATTTCCTTTCAATAACTCTCGTTCACTTTTTATCAGTTTAACTGTCTGCTAATATTTTCACATTCTGGAATTCTAACTCTCACGATTACACCCCCCTTCTCTCGCTGTCTTTCCTCTTCGCCTTACTAGTCCAAAGACATTTGAAATTAGGGATCAAATAGCCAACGTAAGTGGAGATTGGTGCGAAGACGGCCTGTTCACTCTCCCCAAGGTTTGAATTCAGGCAAATCAGTAATCGACAGTCATACGGGAGCGGAGGGACTGAATCATTCTCGCTCTGAAGCGCTCAAGCTCGAAATGAAATGTGCCTTGTGGGCGATTTTATTCCATTGTCTATTCCATGTATTTGTATAGATAATAGTGCTATAACATGCTAAGACATGTTTGTCATTCTGAATTATTATTAGTGAACGTACTCGCACATCTTGTTTACTCCTGTTGTAATTTTAACGCCTCACTTTGAATTGGCAATGGTTAGTCAGTTCCCTGGAGGCAGCTGCTAAGGACGGAAGCGTCAAAAAGCGCGGAGTCTATGATAAATCGGAAATCTTTGCCAAGCGAAGCTGTCGTTCACTCTTGATAGAACGAATTTTTTTTCTGTAGCGAAGCAGTCGCAGTGCATCAGAGTTTTCTCTCGAGCAGAACAGTCGTGCAATTACGGAAGTCGCTCATGTTCATTGGGATTTAGAATTCTTTTCTCGCGGAGCGGTGCATTTGATCCCAGAGGCAGTCAAATAGACCAGTGCAATTGTCGCGAGACCGAACAGTCGCTTCACCGACTACGGACCATAGCTCGAAGCAGTGATCACGTCCGCGAAATCAACGTCGCGTTGTGCACCAGAGCTATTTTTACTTTTGTGAAGAAGAGAAAGACGCGGACGCGGCGTGGCGGTGGGAGTGTGCGAACAACCATCGTTCGTGCACCGCTGTTGCGAGCGCACAGTGCCCAGGGCAGCGCTGCCGAAGGACCTGCTACTTGCGCGGACACCGTCGCCCGAAGACCAGTTGCCTGCGTATTGAGGCGCCTACACAGCATTACTGTGATGTAAGAGACATAACCTGCGTTCGTAAATGGGTCCCTGGAAGCAAAGTAGCTTTGCTGAGAACAGCGGAAAGGCTTTGAAAGGGATTGGCTACAATTGAGACGTCCAGTAAGAGAAGGATATAACTCATAAAATTTTAAAAAATCGAATTTTCGACATTATTCTATATCCTCCATTTTTCTTTTATTTATTCCGTAAATTTCATAAATGTGTTACAAAACATTCTGATATTATATCGATCTTTGAAAATTAGTAGCGCTCTATTTTTCTACAAGTTCCATGAGAGAGGGAGCTAAGTCATATTGACGGGTGTCGTTGATAATACCAGCACTAGCACCAGAACATGAGATGTATTAATTGCATCCCATATTCAATTCAGCAAAAATAATTGTATCACTAACATTCTAAAAAAATATATTATAGTATATTAAACATTTGAAGCTAAGTAACAATTTGACATATACATTTCACGGGCTTCCAGTATTCCTTGGTTTGCAAGAGTACTGCCAACAAAAAAACACTAAATTAATAATTTGTATATATTAGGGCTTATAATTCGAAATAAGCATTTTAAGTAAAGATTACCATTGCAGTCCCCATTGCAGTCCCATTTTTAAACTTACATCATCTGTTTGGAAACATATAAGGATTATTTTAGAAAGTTTTTCAATTTTTTTGAAGATGAGTATTTTGAAAAAACTCAAAATCAAAATTTTAAATTCAAATTTGAAAAAAGTTTTGAACGCAACCTCTATTGAGTTGTATTTCATATAAAAGAGCATAACGAAAGCTGAAAAATGACACATCTTCCAGCTCTCTATCTTAATTTGGTGAGGTTCAACATCAATTTAAACATTTTCGGGAACCCAATTTTGTAAAATTTTACATGGCTGTATTTCACAAGCGGGTGAAAATATTTTTCTCAAAATTTGTAGTTTTCTTATTCTTGATTCATACTATCTATGTGTCAAATTTCATCTGAATCTGAGATGGTGATGTAAAATGACTGTTGATTTAATATGGAATGACCCGATCGGTAGTTTTCCGTGAGTTTTCCCAACAATGCCAGCTGAATGCTGGGGCACTGTTTTAACAAACACTTCATGGACGGCACACGATCATTCCTTCCTCATCCTTGTCCCATTCTCTCCCCTTATACACACACGCGCGCGCACGTACATGCTCTACACTACTATTTATGTCGAATGGGGCGATACTCCGCTGTTGGAGGTACCTGGATCCGTGTCAGACAGCCCGCACAATAGTGGCAAGAACGAATTCATGAACCGACGAAATGGAGGAGACAAGAAAGTTGAAAGAAGGGGAACAATGAGGAAGAATATTAGTGACACGATAGGAAAAACGGAAAAACTGGAGAACAAACAACCCCATATCTCTGATTGCGCATTACGTCTCTATACGTCTAACCCCAAATAAAGACATCTCACGCTAACAGATGATGAAAAACATACAATATTGTTTTGAAGTTTGCAAAATCTTTGACTTTACAAAATACAAAACAGATACTATCTTAGTGGTGAAAACAAGAAAATAATACAGTCAAGTATACAGAATGTTCGGGTAATCACAAAAATAATCACTCGATAGATTGACGAAAATATCGTACCTTTATGGCTGTGTGTCATCTGTAAAATACTTCTACATTTGCTAAATAATATTTCCCAATTGAACATGTTTGTTATTTTGAAGATAAGGAAAAAGATCCGCTTGACGCTACAAAAAGTTAATAAAACAAACCAAACGCAAATCTCAATTTATTTCAGTTCCACAGCCTTGTGGGTTATCTCCTTCTCTAGCCGGACGCCTCAGTTGTGTATTCCATTTAAACTGCACACACCACCACATGCAATAAACACATTTTGTGGGCCATTGATACCGAAACATTAATGGACGACACGTCTCTTTGTCCATCCGGATGTGGTCAACCCTAGCGCCCAAACTGTTCAGACGATTTTCTCCTAAATTATTATTCACCGATCAACGTAAACGAACTCAAGGCAGTGCGTGTTTAAGATGGATATTTTAATTTTTGGGGCTCAATATTTTCGAAACTTTCGAAAAAATATCTGCAAATTTATTGGCTAAACTGTGTTCTCGGTTGACGTGAAAAACGATTTAAAAATAGCGCAGGTCGTGTCGTTGAAATATCTGAATTTTCGAAAATTTTAAACGTTCAAACTTTTTCGTCAACAACTACAAAATTAAAGATACTTTTCTGAGTAATATCTTTTGTTCAAAGACATCTTGAAATGAGGTCATGTTCAATTTTTCGAAAATATGAGTAGTTTCTGAATTCTGCGTGAAGTACATGTATTTTTTTAATATATTTTTTCGAAAGGGCTCCCATCCCTCCCTCGTATGTAGAAAAGAACAGTAAAACAATTGATATTTATGTCATTTTTGGCGGATTCTCTGTATTTTCAATAACTGCGTAAAATTAACACAGCAAAAACAAAACAGTATGAGAATCACATGAGGGCTGCGTTGGCAAATGACAGATTTTTATCAAAGTAGACCGACGAGTACAATAATTATTTGGAAATAAATTACACATATTCAATTGTCATCCTATTGTAATCTTTCCTTCGAAATACATGTATTTTTATGTTATTTTCATATTATTTTACAAAAAAGGGCAAATTACCGTACAATTGTATTGATCAATTTACTGTCTATATTTTAATGTAATTCTGGTAGAAGTTCTTTATTGAATTTGAAATGTCTCAAGCTTAAGCATTTCTGGAGTGACGTAATAGCTTAGCTAACTATTCATTAAAATATTCCGCTCAGTTTCCCTCCAGCCGTTCCTTGTTGTGTTTATAAGAAGTTGTATATCTATTTGTGAACCTTTTTTGGGTGATAAATAACGAAATCATGACGTAAATGGATTTCTTGGATCAATGTGTCTTGCGAAAAAGTCTGTTGAAGAAAGTATAGATGTTATTTATGTTTCGTTTTAAATTACGGTTTAATTATTAGTAAAGATAAAAAAGTCGCTTATTCAAATGTCTGGGGAAAAAACAACAACTCAAAACGTAACTCTTCCAATATCTTTATAAGTGTTTTTGAAATTTAATGGCATTTATATTCGAACAAAAAAATGCATTTTCATCCACTCTTCAGCAAGATTTTCCTATTTTTATTTTATAAAATGTGAATTTATTTGATTCTCATGAGAAATAACTGTAAATTTAGCGTGTGCAAAAATATTGACATAAGAGGTAAAATTATTTCTACAAAAACATTTTAAGGAAAGGAAACATGAAGCACGAAAATTACATCTCATTTCTTTGATTCAAAAACCGACGAACCAAATAAAGAGTGATAATGAACTGTAACTTCCTTACATAAACCAAACTCAATACGCTAAAATATAGTATAACAAAACGTATTAGGGAAACTAAAATAAAGCGAAGGGAAGAGTAGAGTAACAAAACTTTTCCTCGTCTTGGTCTCAGAAATTGCGTAATTTCGATAATGTAAAGATCTGGAGGAATTGAACCTTTTTAGGTGGTAATTATAGAAAAGGTTTCACAAACGTCAGTTATTTAGTAGGATATTCTTGGACAGTGATATAGCAAGGCTCAGTAGCACCCGGGGCTGCTATTTATGGTGCCACCCTACTACTGCCAATACCACCACTTCTACCACAACCACAGCCACCACCACCTATCCCCAAAACCTCAACCACAACCAACACATCCACAATCACAGTCACAGTCACAATCACAATGACAACCACAGCTTCAACCACCACAATCATCACCACCACCACCTTCCAGGCCAGTTCTACTACTCCCTCTGCTGTAGATGGGGTAAATGCTGATCAGTGAATGCGTAAGAGGAGGAATAGGGACAGGGGAACATACTAAATGATTTATTTAATTTTTCTAGCTCCTACTTTCGGCAAAAGTTGTAATCTTTGTTTCCGTTTGTTTGGTACACAATTATGTACTCGTGTATCTCCTCGCCCCTTGTATAATTCTTTGTATTTGACCGTTATTCAAAACACTTTCAACATTTTTACACAATCTCGCGAGAAAGTGTTAAATCTAATAGTAATCATTAAAAAATTCACCAGTTTTCATTTCTAACAAATCTCACAATTTTGACACACCTTCTCGAAAGCTCTCCTCTCTCTTGAGATTTGCTTACCTCTCTTCTCCGCTCAGTCTCTGGAGCAGGGAGTCTCCTGCGTCCATGTAACTATTGTAATCTATATTTAGGGTTAAGGAATCATGAATATATAATTCATAGTCATCCAGAAATATGTAATTTTATTCGAAAAACCTTTTTGTAAAAAAACTAATTTCGACACTTGTAAACAAATTTTATCGCTCTACTTGCGCGTCAGCTCTGTCCGCCAGCCTAGCTTGTCAGCTAGGTCGAGTTCTCTGGGGGAGCTGTCTGGAAGAGAAATTTAGCAACCGGCTGCTCTCGTCGATAGTCCGTTGTTTTTTCAACCAATACCAGGCGAATACCGATCAGTGTCGTAACAAACTGCCACACGTGCTGCATAACCAGTCGAAAGCTTAGAGGTTGACCCGGCTGGGGCGGTGCCCCACTGGTGGGAGATACCTGGAGGGGGAAAACCCCGCTTGCCGACGGAAGGGGAAGACAACCACCACCTCCCGAGGGAAAAATACGCACTACACTTACGGGAATAATTACCTTGGCAGTTGGCGTGCCCGGAATCACTATCAATCAATGATCTCTGTCCGTCAGCGTTATGAGTGAATATCAGATGTTTACGAAAATATTTACATTATTCCAATGAACATGTTGAGAGACTTTTAGTATATGAATGAAAATTATGAAAAATTATCCATTCTGGTAAAGTTTTTTTTCATTTTATGTTTTTTGGCTTAGTCACTTTTAGGCGTATTTAACTTTTTAAATATCTTATTTCTTCAAGTGTATTAGTATTTCCTCTTAGTCTGGATTAAAAATGAATATTTAACTTCAATTTTACTAATTGTTGGAGCTGTGTAGCGGTAATGAACCTATCTTATTTTTTTCGTTTATTTTAAGTCACATCAACAGCAGAGCTTATTAGCGATTCGATTAATTACATAATTATTTCAAGGCTTCTTGGACATTTACATCAGCAATAATCTTACATATTATCTCTTATTTTGTCTAGAATGAAGATGTCATTTGAGTTTGAGAGTGACATTCTGTATCTACGAAGAACAAAATCTCTCTTTGATAGCACTTCTTTGCACAAATAAGAAAATACCTCATGCGTATCTGCACTCAGCTCCATGTGCAATTGTCTTAGTGATTTTCTTCTCCAATTATGAATTTTTATTGTCTTTTTCTTGATTAGTTTCTCTTTTTTGTACTATTTTGCCACCTAGGATCAAAGTATAACATACGCTGTTTCTGTCGGACACCATCGTCTACTGCGTCGATGGTGCTGGATCCTTTGACCACTAATCCACGTAAAATGCGGAAACTAAAGCACTTCGGTATACCTGTGGAAGCGATGAGGAGAAGGCGCACAATATTTTCTAGATTACCTCCTAAAGACAGCTGGAATGATAAGAGCCCGATTTATCCTCGACCGTCGGCGCAAGCTCGCAGTAGAGCTGAGTAGCGGGAGCGGCGATGACGGACAGGCGTGGAACGGAGATGCACAGGTGTTGGTGTGAGTCACTCACGGCTCTGATCGAAAACGTCACCGCAACAGCAAATCAGTTTGTACCTTATCTCTGCCATTCACCCTTGCATACAGGACGTTGACGTATCACTGTTGCAGCGACGTGGGTGTACGGCGAATGACCTGCATGTTGTTCTATCAACCGCCACAGCCACCACACTTTATTCTGCGGATGATTCTTTGACCACTAATGCACGGACAATGCGGTAACTAGAGCACTTCAGTATATCTGTGGAAGCGATGATGAGAAGGCATAACAGTATTTTCAGAGATTATCTACTAAATAGATTAAAAATTATACATGGCTTCACTACACTAGGAGTTTGTTACGACTTTAGGCATTCCCCTTCATGAGGAGATAATCACAGTGAGGATGGATTGCCTTCCGCTGGATGTACAATTGTTGGTGATCATGAGGGAAATGATACTAATCTTGATAATATTACGATACCAGTCCTTATGATACCGACCAAAGGAAAGAGAAATGACCGTATAAAATAATACATCAAATAGTCGAGAAAGCGATTGAATATAACAAGCCCGCCAACTTGTATTTTGTACACTTGAAGAAGGCTTTAGATCGAGTGCGGCTACGGAACGTGATCATAATTCTGAGGGAGAAACTCGTGACTATAAGTATTATTGAATCACAGACGTTAAAACTAAATTAACTGTAGGAAATCAAACTACAGATGAAAATAGAATGTGCGGGTGAAATACGCCTGTGTGAGTCCTTAAGTCCAGTAATCTTCAACTTGAAAATAGATGAACTAATTGACAGCGTAAAACGAAATGAACGGCTCCATTATGGGTAATAACCAGAAAAAACATAGTCTACTGTCGCAAATAACGCAGTTCTAATAGTCTAGACTGAAGATAATCTTCAAGAGGCTATTGTATAAATTGAAAACGACAGCAAAATTATGTAAAATGATAGATTCAACAGAGAAAACCAAATTTATGGTAATATCCAAAGAGTCTGTTAGATGCACGATAGCAATAGAAGGCAAAGTCATCTAGAAAGTGATGAAGTTCCAATACCTGGGACTGTATACATCCAGTGATCGTCATACATACAAAGAAGTGAGGAAGCAGGCCATGAAAGATGCTCGCATATCAGGATGCTTAAGAGTTATAACTTGGAAAGATAAATACATTAGTATAGAAGGTAAAATTAAAATCTATATGTCAATGGTTAGACCAATTCTGACATATGGAGCTGAAACCTGAGCTAATACGAAGGAAAAAAAAACTATACCGATCAGTACAAATGAACACACACTACGATCGATAATAGGAAAGACCAGGAGTGGCAGGGTAAGAAATCAGGAGACAAGAAACCAGTGTAAAATAGATGATAGTACCCAATTTGTGATAAGAAGGAAACTAGCGGTACTAAAACTGCCCGTACTTCAGGCGAAAAGTACTCACATTTTCCAAAACTTGTACATGATATTATTTCAAATTCTTTCTCTAAGAAACAGATTTCATTAAGAAAAAATTTCTCTCTTCATAATTGTAGTTGTAAGGAAGACTGCAGAGAAAAATTTGAACTTTTGGCTATTTTCAAAATATCAGGGGTTTTAACGAAATGAGACCTGCACCATTCTCTTAAACGTCCTTTATACTATCCAACAACACAATTTAATCGAAAGCAATGCAGTTATATTATTGGCGGACGGGTGGACGGAAGTTTTGACGTCAAGCGATTTCTTGCTATCAAGGATCCACAAAACAGATTCTGGCTACCATGTGTTAAAAGATTTTTTAATTTATTTTATTCAGTTTTCCGTTATCAGGGCTCGGCAATACTTTTTCTGACAAAAACTTGCCGTTTTTTCGCGCAGTTTTACATAACTTTCGCTCTACTTCCGCAGCAAGAAAGTAAAAAGAATGAAATAACCACCTCACACGAATGAGCGGTTATAGACTGGTGAAGATAGCCAGGGGCATGATATCATGAGGAAGGAAAAAACCTGGAAGGCCGTAGGAAAAGATGGAGAGAGATGCAGTGAACATCTAGTGACTCCCGCGGATGAAGCGTGAAGAAAAACAGCTATATAACCTACATAAAAGAAGAAAAAGGGGGAATTGTTGTTAAAATAATACTTCGGGTGTGGTATGTTTGGTTGTGAGAGCCCAAAGCTTACGCAAGACGTCAACTCGCAGCTTTCGGCTTGTGTACTAGGAACGACGACGAAGAAAATTTGAACTAACGGTACTACAATAACAAATTCTTTCTCGCATTATTTATAACGGATCCGCAATATAATACTACTATATGAAGCTTCAAAGATTTTTCAACCAGCAAAACAATTGTTACACACCAGACTAGAATTCAGGTTCACCGAATTAACTCGCCGTGCGCCTTACCGCTAAATTAAGCAGCCACTTTGACGTATCAACTTGAGCCGACGCGACGCTTAAATCTTAATTGTCGCGCCCATTACTTTCAGTGCGCCATTTTTTGAAAATTCGGAACGGTTAAGAAACTGAAACCTGCAACATTCCTTTAAGAGTCTCTTGGACCCGCGGAAAAAATTAAGGAAAATATTTGGAGAAGAGTTTGAAAAAAGAGTTCAAAGGTTTTTGCAGGCAATCTATTCCATTCCGTTATCGTTCGATTTGTGAAAGAAAATTTCCCAATATCTGTTCTCTGCAGTCTTAAATTTATTTTGTTCCTGTGATCCCCTCTACTGACGTATGTTTGGATACTTAACCACCGATTAACTTCTTTCCAGGCTGGATGACCGCTATAAAGCTTTATACAAAGCGCAGTCTTGCTACTAAACGCCTGTTTTCGAGTGTATCTCATCCAGCCATTTTCTTATCCGTGAAAGTAAATTTAGCTGCCCTACCCTGAATCATTTCCAAATTTTTACACAGCGTAATTTATTGCTGGTCCCAACAAATTGTTTCATATTCCTTTATCGGGTCGAATAAGCCATAAATTGGCAATTTCCTTCGCGTTTACCGTACTCTTTTTTAAGATGCGCATTACAAAGAAAAGAGACCTTCAGGCTTTTCCTACAACAAAACCTACGTGACTTCTCCAGCTTAATTTACTATCGAAATGGATTCCTAGGTACTTGCATGAGGAAACTCGGAATTATGTCGTTATTTAAAAGGTAATTTGTTTCTCTGTAATAATGTCCTCCGCCAAAAGTGATAGATTTGCTTTTAGAGCTATTTATGGCCATTCCATTATTTTCCGCCCAGTAATATAACGCATCAAGATCCCGTTGCAGCATTTCCTCATCTTCTTTCGAATTCATACTACGATATATTATGCAATCATCTGAAAATAGCCGAACATTTGAGATTAAGTGCGGTGGCAGATCATTGCTGAACGCTAGAAATAGAAGAGAAACCAATAACACTCCTCTGCGGAATTGACGTAACGCTTGCCCCGGAAGATAACTCTTGCCAAATTCGGACTTTCTGTTTTCTGTCCTTCAGAAACTCACTAATCCACGCCACCACCCTGGGATCGATGCCTTAATTTATTATTTTCCGTACAAGCCGGTCGTGTGGAACGACATCAAATGCTTTGGCAAACTCTATAACTACTGCGTTTAATCTTCCGCCTGCATCAATTTCATCTGCTAGATCCTGAAATAGCGTGACTACGTGACTTTCGCATGAGCAACCACTCCTGAACCCGTGTTGGCCATCATAGAGCCATTTTTTGATTCCTCTTTCTTGCTTAATATAACTCGCAAGTAGATGCTCCATAAGTTTGCATACCACTGACGTAAGACTTACCGGCCTATAAATACATAATATAGTTTTGTCATCACTTTTAAAAATTGGTACGACAAAAGCTAATTTCTAATCTTCAGGTACTTTTGAATTGTTCATGGACATGGTGAAATATTCTAATTAAGTACGGTAATATTGCCTCTTCTCCTAGTTTAACTATATCCTTAGAAATGTAGTCTGGACCCCGTGACTTTCCATTTTTCATAGATTTTACTTTATTCCGTAAAACTTTTACTTCAATATTAAACTGATTTGTAACCAAGAATTTTGTAATTTAGGATTAAAGAAAATTAAGTAAAAGAAAATTACCTTCGATATTACAGATTAAGGAAGACGCAGGACAAAATATTGAACCGTGAAATATGTATTCCCCAAAATCAAAAATATGCGTTTGAAAATCGAAGACTTAGAGTTCTTTCAGGTCTATTGGAGAATATCAGTTTAGACAGAGAGATGGACGGATCGACCGACAAACGAGCTAACCACGAGACGAACGCCCCGACAGACAGGTGAACGCACCGATAGAGACGAACGGATGGACCGACAGACGAACGGATCGACAGACGGTCGGACCGACAGACAGACGGACGGACCGACAGACGGATGGACCGACAGACGGACGGACCGACAGACGGACGGACCGACAGACGGACGGACCGACAGACGGACGGACCGACAGACGGACGGATTGACGACGGATGGACCGACAGACGGACAGACAGACGGACTGACAGACTGATGGACAGACCGACACACAACTGGACGGTCAGACACACACGTTTTGCCGTCAACCGATATTTTGGTATTAAGGACCCACAAAACGTGGATTCTGGCTACACAATGTGGTAGATGAAGCAATTTTCAAACTATAAGAAAAATATTTATTCACTATTTCGCTACCAGAGACCGGCAATAAGAGTATTTGTTCCGAAATTTTACAGCGATAGTTCTCCAGCGCACGAATACAATAGTTTTCTTCTTATGAAATAAAAGTGAGAAAGTAACAAGCATACAAATTTGAAATAAAGATTCAAAGTCGTCTGCTCTTTGATTCTTTGATTTATTTGCCTTCAGTTCTTACAAGATAACGTTATTATATGTTTCGTACATTTTAAGAATTTCAGAGGTTTTTACTGGACATTCGAACATTATTTATTTCAGATTTTTTAAAACAGATTTTCTATTTGTTTTTATTGGATATCTTAAAATAACTTTTTTCATTTCTTACATGAGTGTTATGGCAAATTAATGAAATACTTTTGCTTTTACGGACCCAAAAACCTTTATACTACTGTGACAAATAGTACACGCTTACTTAAGCAACTTTATAGCGTTGTAATTAAATATTGACATAAATTACATAAAAAAATACATCCCTCCGGGAAAGCCGGCTTGTAACCAAAGCGGGGTGCAATTTGCTTGATCAAATCAGGAGAGCCTGGAGCACATATCGTGTTAATTCTCTAAAAAAAGCACGGAGAGTTGTTGGTAATCGCTCCCTGGAGGCGAGGGCGTGGGAGTGGCCAACCAGAGCCCCGGCTCGCTTGGGAGTTGGGGGGAAGGGCCAACAGGGGGGGTGGGTGGGGGGCGAGGGCAAGGGAGGCGGCGTGCACGTTCCCGCGGGCGACGCGCTCGGAATTTCCACACCGCTGCCGCTTTGCTCCAGCTCGCAGGCCACGCCTCACCCCCTGAACTGCGCTGCTCTGCCCCTTTCCGCTCCGCCCCGCCCCACTCCCGCCACACTCCCGCCCCACTCCCGGCCCACTCACGCCCCACTCACGCCCCACTCACGCCCCACTCACGCCCCACACGCGCCCCACTCACGCCCCACTCACGCCCCACACGCGCCCCACTCACGCTCCACTCACGCCCCACTCACGCCCCACACGCGCCCCACTCTCGCTACACTTCCGCCGAACTCACGCCCCACTCACGCTCCACTCTCGCCTCACACGCGCTCCACACCCGCCCCACTCACGCCCCACACGCGCCCCACTCTCGCTACACTTCCGCCCCACTCACGCACCACTCACATCGCACTCACGCCCCACTCACGCCTCACACGCGCCCCACTCTCGCTACACTTCCGCCCCACTCACGCCCCACTCACGCTCCACTCACGCCCCACTCACGCCCCACACGCGTCCCACTCTCGCTACACTTCCGCCCCACTCACGCCCCACTCACGCTCCACTCACGCCCCACTCACGCCCCACTCTCGCTACACTTCCGCCCCACTCACGCCCCACTCACGCTCCACTCACGCCCCACTCACGCCCCACAACGCGCCCCACTCTCGCTACACTTCCGCCCCACTCACGCCCCACTCACGCTCCACTCACGCCCCACTCACGCCCCACACGCGTCCCACTCTCGCTACACTTCCGCCCCACTCACGCCCCACTCACGCTCCACTCACGCCCCACTCACGCCCCACTCTCGCTACACTTCCGCCCCACTCACGCCCCACTCACGCTCCACACCCGCCCCACTCACGCCCCACTCACGCCCCACACGCGTCCCACTCTCGCTACACTTCCGCCCCACTCACGCACCACTCACATCGCACTCACGCCCCACTCACGCCTAACACGCGCCCCACTCTCGCTACACTTCCGCCCCACTCACGCCCCACTCACGCTCCACTCACGCCCCACTCACGCCCCACACGCGTCCCACTCTCGCTACACTTCCGCCCCACTCACGCCCCACTCACGCTCCACTCACGCCCCACTCACGCCCCACTCTCGCTACACTTCCGCCCCCACTCACGCCCCACTCACGCTCCACTCACGCCCCACTCACGCCCCACACGCGCCCCACTCTCGCTACACTTCCGCCCCACTCACGCCCCACTCACGCTCCACTCACGCCCCACTCACGCCCCACACGCGTCCCCACTCTCGCTACACTTCCGCCCCACTCACGCCCCACTCACGCTCCACTCACGCCCCACTCACGCCCCACTCTCGCTACACTTCCGCCCCACTCACGCCCCACTCACGCTCCACACCCGCCCCACTCAACGCCCCACACGCGCCCCACTCTCGCTACACCTCCGCCCCACTCACGCCCCCACTCACGCTCCACTCACGCCCCACTCACGCCCCACACGCGTCCCACTCTCGCTACACTTCCGCCCCACTCACGCCCCACTCACGCTCCACTCACGCCCCACTCACGCCCCACTCACGCCCCACACGCGCCCCACTCTCGCTACACTTCCGCCCCACTCACCGCCCCACTCACGCTCCACTCACGCCCCACTCACGCCCCACTCTCTCTACACTTCCGTCCCACTCACGCCCCCACTCACGCTCCACTCACGCCCCACTCACGCCCCCACACGCGCCCCACTCTCGCTACACTTCCGCCCCTACTCACGCCCCACTCACGCTCCACTCACGCCCCACTCACGCCTCACACGCGCCCCACTCTCGCTACACTTCCGCCCCACTCATGCCCCACTCACGCTCCACTCACGCCCCACTCACGCCCCACACGCGCCCCACTCTCGCTACACTCACGCCACATTCCCGACACACTCCCGATCCACTCCGAACCCACAACCGCCTTACTCCCGCGCGCTCTTCTCCACACATTTCGCTTCTTCTCCTCTCCTGGCTAACCCCCTTTCTGTTCCTTTCTGTTTCCCGCAGTGTTCCATTCGCCCTCTGTTGCACTCTTCAGTGTCTCGCTTGCTCCTTCCCCTCCCGCTTTGTCCAGATCTGTTCCGCCCCGCGTCATGCAGGGCATGCTTCACCTCTTCCTACGCTTTACGCACTGCTCTATTGAAAAACCTCCTCTTTCATCCTTACCCTCCTTCTTTTACCGTTGCGTCTCTTCCCGCTCCTTTTCATCTTGTTTCGTCTGTGACCACTTCGTCTCTTTCCGACTCGCCTCTTCCTGTCCCATCTCTTTCCACCCTGCAGTTTTCTTACTCGCTCTTTTCCACCCGGCCTTTTCTCATTGTCCATTTTCCGCTTACCTTCGCCCTCTTGTCCGTCCCACGTCTTCCAGCTCTGAACTCTGCCTCTCTCCCCGGTGGTGGCCGGACATGGCTAGATAGCAAGGTCGAATTTTAATTGCTGTCTGGAGGAGGTTTCTAGCAAGCAGACTGCTCTGATCGGTAGTTTTCCCGTGGTTTCTTGATCAATACTAGGTGAATACCGGATCAGTCTCTTAACAAACGAGCCACCGACCTCGCGAGATCTTTCCTTGCTCTTCCTTGTACTATCCTCGTCCCTAACTTACACACACACACAAACATACTAACGTGTATTACACTACTACACATGTTGGGAGACCGGTTGGGAGCGTAGAACTTGTCCCGACTGAGGCGGATCCTCACTGGTGGGAGATACCTTGTTGGAGAAACCCCGCTAGATGAAGGTAGATCGGCGCCAGATCTCGCCATCTAGCGGGGGAAGTTCACCGCTACCCTCCGTGGAAAATCATGCCCTATACGTACGAGGATAGTAACCTTAGGAGTTGAATCACTTAGGTCTGGAATTACTAATCAATCGCCTCATTCTGTGCTGTGCCGTGCCGTGCCCTCTTCAGCCCTACCAGCCTTTCACTTCCATTCCATCATCTCCCTCTCTTACCACCCCTCCCCTTCCATCAACTTCTCAAGTCGTTCTATCTCTTCCCACCGCCCTTCCCTCTTCGTTTCATCTCGCCTTTCTCTTCCATTCCCCTCCACAGCCCTACCAGCCTGCCACTTCCCTTTCACTACCGCCACCCTACACCGCCCCTCCCCTCCATCATCTTCTCAAGTCGTTCTATCTCTTCCCTCCGCCCTTCCCTCTCTGTTTCATCTCGCCTCTCTCTTCCATTCCCCTCCACAGCCCTACCAGCCTGCCACTTCCCTTTCACTACCGCCATCCTACACCGCCCCTCCCCTCCATCATCTTCTCAAGTCGTTCTATCTCTTCCCTCCGCCCTTCCCTCTCCGTTTCATCTCGCCTTTCTCTTCCATTCCCCTCCACAGCCCTACCAGCCTGCCACTTCCCTTTCACTACCGCCATCCTACACCGCCCCTCCCCTCCATCAACTTCTCAAGTCATTCTATCTCTTCCCTCCGCCCTTCCTCTCCGTTTCATCTCGCCTCTCTCTTCCATTCCCTCCACAACCCTACCAGCCTGCCACTTCCCTTTCACTACCGCCATCCTACACCGCCCCTCCCCTCCATCATCTTCTCAAGTCGTTCTACCTCTTCCCTCCGCCCTTCCCTCTCCGTTTCATCTCGCCTTTCTCTTCCATTCCCCTCCACAGCCCTACCAGCCTGCCACTTCCCTTTCACTACCGCCATCCTATACCGCCCCTCCCCTCCATCAACTTCTCAAGTCATTCTATCTCTTCCCTCCGCCCTTCCCTCTCCGTTTCATCTCGCCTCTCTCTTCCATTCCCCTCCACAGCCCTACCAGCCTGCCACTTCCCTTTCACTACCGCCATCCTACACCGCCCCTCCCCTCCATCAACTTCTCAAGTCGTTCTACCTCTTCCCTCCGCCCTTCCCTCTCCGTTTCATCTCGCCTCTCTCTTCCATTCCCCTCCACAGCCCTACCAGCCTGCCACTTCCCTTTCACTACCGCCATCCTACACCGCCCCTCCCCCTCCATCAACTTCTCAAGTCATTCTATCTCTTCCCTCCGCCCTGCCCCTCTCCGTTTCATCTCGCCTTTCTCTTCCATTCCCCTCCACAGCCCTACCAGCCTGCCACTTCCCTTTCACTACCGCCATCCTACACCGCCCCTCCCCTCCATCATCTTCTCAAGTCATTCTATCTCTTCCCTCCGCCTTCCCTCTCCGTTTCATCTCGCCTCTCTCTTCCATTCCCCTCCACAGCCCTACCAGCCTGCCACTTCCCTTTCACTACCGCCATCCTACACCGCCCCTCCCCTCCATCAACTTCTCAAGTCGTTCTATCTCTTCCCTCCGCCTGCCCTCTCCGTTTCATCTCGCCTTTCTCTTCCATTCCCCTCCACAGCCCTACCAGCCTGCCACTTCCCTTTCACTACCGCCATCCTACACCGCCCCTCCCCTCCATCATCTTCTCAAGTCGTTCTACTCTTCCCTCCGCCCTTCCCTCTCCGTTTCATCTCGCCTTTTTCTTCCATTCCCCTCCACAGCCCTACCAGCCTGCCACTTCCCTTTCACTACCGCCATCCTACACCGCCCCTCCCCTCCATCATCTTCTCAAGTCGTTCTACCTCTTCCCTCCGCCCTTCCCTCTCCGTTTCATCTCGCCTTCTCTTCCATTCCCCTCCCAGCCCTACCAGCCTGCCACTTCCCTTTCACTACCGCCATCCTACACCGCCCCTCCCCTCCATCAACTTCTCAAGTCATTCTATCTCTTCCCTCCGCCCTTCCCTCTCCGTTTCATCTCGCCTTTCTCTTCCATTCCCCTCCACAGCCCCTACCAGCCTGCCACTTCCCTTTCACTACCGCCATCCTACACCGCCCCTCCCCTCCATCAACTTCTCAAGTCGTTCTACCTCTTCCCTCCGCCCTTCCCTCTCCGTTTCATCTCGCCTCTCTCTTCCATTCCCCTCCACAGCCCTACCAGCCTGCCACTTCCCTTTCACTACCGCCATCCTACACCGCCCCTCCCCTCCATCAACTTCTCAAGTCATTCTATCTCTTCCCTCCGCCCTGCCCTCTCCGTTTCATCTCGCCTTTCTCTTCCATTCCCCTCCACAGCCCTACCAGCCTGCCACTTCCCTTTCACTACCGCCATCCTACACCGCCCCTCCCCTCCATCATCTTCTCAAGTCATTCTATCTCTTCCCTCCGCCCTTCCCTCTCCGTTTCATCTCGCCTCTCTCTTCCATTCCCCTCCACAGCCCTACCAGCCTGCCACTTCCCTTTCACTACCGCCATCCTACACCGCCCCTCCCCTCCATCAACTTCTCAAGTCGTTCTATCTCTTCCCTCCGCCCTGCCCTCTCCGTTTCATCTCGCCTTTCTCTTCCATTCCCCTCCACAGCCCTACCAGCCTGCCACTTCCCTTTCACTACCGCCATCCTACACCGCCCCTCCCCTCCATCATCTTCTCAAGTCGTTCTACCTCTTCCCTCCGCCCTTCCCTCTCCGTTTCATCTCGCCTTTTTCTTCCATTCCCCTCCACAGCCCTACCAGCCTGCCACTTCCCTTTCACTACCGCCATCCTACACCGCCCCTCCCCTCCATCATCTTCTCAAGTCGTTCTACCTCTTCCCTCCGCCCTTCCCTCTCCGTTTCATCTCGCCTCTCTCTTCCATTCCCCTCCACAGCCCTACCAGCCTGCCACTTCCCTTTCACTACCGCCACCCTACACCGCCCCTCCCCTCCATCATCTTCTCAAGTCATTCTATCTCTTCCCTCCGCCCTGCCCTCTCCGTTTCATCTCGCCTTTCTCTTCCATTCCCCTCCACAGCCCTACCAGCCTGCCACTTCCCTTTCACTACCGCCATCCTACACCGCCCCTCCCCTCCATCAACTTCTCAAGTCATTCTATCTCTTCCCTCCGCCCTTCCCTCTCCGTTTCATCTCGCCTCTCTCTTCCATTCCCCTCCACAGCCCTACCAGCCTGCCACTTCCCTTTCACTACCGCCATCCTACACCGCCCCTCCCCTCCATCAACTTCTCAAGTCATTCTATCTCTTCCCTCCGCCCTTCCCTCTCCGTTTCATCTCGCCTCTCTCTTCCATTCCCCTCCACAGCCCTACCAGCCTGCCACTTCCCTTTCACTACCGCCACCCTACACCGCCCCTCCCCTCCATCATCTTCTCAAGTCATTCTATCTCTTCCCTCCGCCCTGCCCTCTCCGTTTCATCTCGCCTCTCTCTTCCATTCCCCTCCACAGCCCTACCAGCCTGCCACTTCCCTTTCACTACCGCCATCCTACACCGCCCCTCTCCTCCATCAAGTTCTCGAGGCGCTCCATCTCTTTCATCCGCCCTCTCCCTCTCCCTCTCTCTCTCTGCCGCTTCGCTCTGACTCGTTCTGTGGTGCCGCGCCCTGCCGCGCCACGCCATACCGCGCCGCAACCCGCCGCGCCCCCGGGCTGTAGAGGAAAAGGGAGGTCCTGTTTGCTTTGCAGCCCCTAATATCCGGAGAAATAACACTCTTCCCTCGCGCTACTCAAATTCGATATCACGTCTCCATATTTCAGAAAACACGTATTATATTTTGTAATACATAAATTATGTTGCGTAGAATAACTGTTTCTGTTTGATGTTTTCTTTTTGTTTTAATACTATGAAAATATAATATAATATTACCGTATTTTTAATCCCCTTCTTCTCTTTATGTAATATGAGAAGTAAAGATTTCAGTTTTGTGCCATGTGTAAGACTTTAATACAAAACCACTCACGTGTCCAATACTGCTGGATAAAGAATTATATCCCAGGGGTATCTCCGGAACATTTAAGAGGAATAATTTAAAATTTTCGGGATTTGAGAAAAATAATAGGCGCACATCCAGTGTCACGCAATGCAGAAAAACTCGTTTCTTTTATTTATGACTCCTAAGCAAAAGGTCCTAACCTTTAAAACTAGCTTTTCGTCTCGCGAGTTATATATACTATACCATATTGTGAAAACGAAATCTTTTTAAATGCTCTATTACGTTTTTGGAGAGCACTCCGACTGCACCAGTTGTTAAAAACGTTCGATGTTGTGTTAAAGCGTGAAGCATTTTACTTTTTCGGTTTTAAAACAATGATTTATGAAATGCCAATAGATCTCCCAAGGGCTACTAAATTTTTATTGGTTTTTATGTGGATTATGGTGTGGGTTCGTGAATCTCCACTTTGCTTTAGTCAAATATTTGGGAAAATGGTTTTGAGATAAATCATTTAGAGAACATTTATTATTTGATTTCATTTTTATACTCTAGGAATGAATAAAGATACATGGAATACTCATTCTAAACGTTGAAATGAATTTGTAGGCTAATACTATATAAAGTATTATATTTCTACAAAAACATCGCGTTAAATAATTTTCCAATGGATTTCCATATAATGATTTTATGAAAAGTTTGAAAATGTTTGGAAAATATTTCTTTTCCAAAGGTTTGCCAGAAATTACCATAATAATTATTATTAGAGTCATATAAAAATAAAATTTCGTAGTAGCATTTTAATTGAGCTCGGAAATCATCATAAGACTTTGTTTTTCTGCAATTTCAAGCGGTAAAAGTTTTTCCAAATAAAATCGCTCGTTGGCACCAATGCTCACCGAAGTTCTTTTTCAGTGATTTGCATTTTGCTAAGCCTCTAATTACAAAATTGCCTAATATGGCGCACAAAATGAATGAAACAACATATATTTGTTTGGGACGGTATCTGTAAATGTAGGAAGGTAAGAGTTAGCTTTTTCTTAAAATCACATTTAATGTGACTTGCTTGTGTTTTAGAATTTTTAAAAAGCTTATTTTATCTAGAAACTGAAATAATATTAAAACAAATTGCTGGTTCAATTCATTGTAAGTGTATTATGAAAGAATATCTATAACGTTAAGATAGACATAGATCGTACGAGCATTCAGATTTCACAGGAAATGTTCTCTAACATTATTAATCTTTGTTTCAGGTAAGCATGGTGAAGCTCATGGCAAATACTTCTGCCGGTACTGTGTGTGAGTATGTTTGCAGGCTTTTTTAGTGATATGGGATGGATGAAATTTAAAAAAAAATTTGAAATGCATACAAATACATTGAAAATACATTGTAAATCCATAAATGTTTTTGCTCGATATTATGGTTTTTATTATTCATTTTACAACCTTGGTATCTATTTTAATTCTAATAATAAAAATATTATATTTCTACATTGAAGATGATCTACAATTCAAACGAACAAAGCTTTCATTGCTATGTAATTTGAAAATAATGTTTTGGATAGGATTTGGTTTTGTTGTTTTACCTGTTATCTAAACTTACAATACTCAGTAATTATACTTGTATAGAGAAAATTTAACGATTTATAAGTAGTTGTGACAATTTTGAACCAAATCATGACAACTTTCCAAATTTGTCTAAATAGAAATTTTTCAAAAATTATCAATTTTTTTAGTATTTATTGTAAGAATAGAGCTTAAAACACAGAGAATTTTGTAGCGCTAGAACCATTTTCATTAAAACTTTACATGTAAAAAAGGCACCATATGCATTTTATAAAATTCTCCTTCGCTCGGTTTGATGAGTGTTTAAGGAAATGGATAAAATAATAGGATGATAGAGTTTTAATATGACAACGTTAAAAAGTATTACAATAATACGTGAAGTCACGTGTTTTTATTGCAGGATTAGTTTAAAATTAATTTTAAGTTAAACCTATTTGTAATTTGCGTAACACTGCGCAACTATAGCCCTGATGACTGAAGTGTCAGTTATTTTTGCTTTTGAAGTGATAGAGTGTTAATTTTCCGCAAGAGCAGTATCATTTACAGGAATGTTTTAAAGGCATAGCGTCAACTACGTATAAATCGCAATTAAAATGTATGCTATCCTAAGTCATTTATTTATTTGTTTATTTAGGATCAAAAACGAGTAAAAATGTATATAACATGTGGGATACATACAAAATTTTGCGGTTTATGGAGCTTTGGAATCGCTCTTTTACTACAAAATTACTGAAATATGAGCAGGCGTTTATAGAAAACTTTTATAACAAGAAAAATTCTTGCGTACCCCTTTATCAGTATCCGTGTGCTACTAGTCGTCTGTAAACTACCGGTAATGATCCATTGAAAAAAGTATATCTCCGATCTATTATTATTCTTTTGCTGCGTTTCATAAAATTCTTTGTATGAAGTTCCATCACATTTTTCTTTGCTTCTTTCCCGTGATTGACATATACTTATCTGCTCAGAATGTACCTGCCTTTTACGTGATGTTTGTGATGTCAATTTAAAATTCTCTTTGTTCTTCGTTCGTTCTCCAGACTTAAAGTTTAGTCTCACGCAACTTCAGCGCAGTCTTCTCTAAAATTCGTTTCCGTCGTACTCCGACCCATTTAGCACAAGGTTAGTAACCGAATGCCTTCTGAATTGTTTAAAAGGTTTTATCTTATCCGATCGCCATTGCAGGTTGTTTACTTACGTGTCCGGAGTCGGTGAAATGGCTCTTTATTACATCCCTGAAATAAGGTAGCTATCAATTGTCACGATAAAAGAAAAAAATGTAGTAGTGTATTTGCACTTAAGTGTTAATATTTGCTTTTTGAAAAGTTATCAGATGTTTCGTTGCCACTGATCCCGCAATGTGAAATGATTTATTAAAATGCATTTTTTAAATATTGAAATTCACTTTATTATTTTCAAAATAAAAATGCTCTTAAACTAATGCTTTGATATCAAATTATGAGCCGTTAGGGTGTTTATGTGTCACATTATATAAATGAAGATGAAAATGAAGTGCACAGTTAACGTAGATCCAGGAAAAAGTATTAAGTCGTTACTGATTCTCATTATTCAAATTGTTCATTTTAATTTATTCCCAATCCTCTAATAATACTTTTCCTTTTCCAATCTGTAGAACACCACAACATTGTAATGAATTTCCGCTCAGTTTTAATTACGTTCACCTTTCTTTACGCAACGTAGACATCAGCGGAAACAATGGCAGTTTGTAGTATTTCCCTAAGAAACAGAATGTCACTAAGGTCGTTGATGCAGTGACCGTGAGTGGATTTATTTATCTATCACTCGCACATTCCCCACACTGTCAGTTATTTTTGAAAGGTAGTTGTTACGCCTGTAATATCCGAAATATTTGAATTAAAATCGAAATGTTAAACTAATTTCTAACTATTTTTAATTACATTTAACTTTATTTTCGCTAACTTGACGTCATGTGACAATGGTGGTTGTGGTGTTTTGCTATGAAAGAGAATGTGAGTGAGGAAGTTGATTAAATGGCCGTGAGTAGATTTATTTATACATCACTCGTGCATTCCCCGTACTGCCAGTTATTACTTTCACGTATACGTATGTATATACGGAGTAATATACGTAGTACATAGGGAAAGTTATGTAGTGCTGCGCGAAAAGAGGCCGACTTTTTGCAGAAAAAAATTCATTGCCGAGCTAGACAACGAAAAAGTGGATCAATCTAGTTGCTAAATTAGAAAAAATTGCTCTAACACGTGGCGTAGCCAGAATCCCTGTTTTGTGGGTCCTTGATACAAAAAACACAATTGAAAGCAAAACGTCTGTCTGTCCGGTGTATGTCAACAACTAGCTCCTAAACCACGCGCACGATATTTACCAAATTGAAGAAACCCCTGCCCACCTGACCTGAGTCGAATCTCTGAGATTTTGGAAAACATTCTTCAAAGTTTGGGGGTACTTTATACGAAACCCTCCGGACATTTTCAAAATTTTCTCAAAAACGGATCCTTTTTTAAATTTCTTGTTAGAATAATGTAAAATACACTTATGAAGGTGGCATAGATCCGAATTTCACGCTTGACTCTGAATTGCCGAAAATTGTAAAAATTTTGATTTTTTCCTACAAATTGAAAAATTTGAATTTGTAGAAACTTACTACAAATGACTATTAAAGGTAGAGATTTTTTTTCAAATAAAATATTTCATTCATAGTAAGTTCTTTCATTAAGTTCAAGGATATTTTTCTGAAAAATGTAGTCGTTTTCTTCGCAATATTGCGTGTAATATGTGATTTAAAAAATACAAAAACAACATTTTCTCAAAACGGCTCCAAATTTTGTCTCTAAACGTTTGGTAGGGATAGTGCTAAATGCAATCTATCAGATGACATAAATGCCATATTGCTCTATTCTTTCGTTTTTTCAAAAATTACAAAAATGTTATTTTTTTGACTTGTCTCTCACGTTCTTAGTATTTACATTGGCGGCAAATTGTTCACATTAATATATTTACGAGTACATTTGCTTTAAATAATACCCAGTAAAGTTTCTCGAGAATTCAACCGTTTGCTGTGAAAACTAGCTCAAAATTTCGAATTTTCAGAAACGTTCAAACGCCATTTCCTCCTAAATGGCTCCAAATTTTTTCTTCAAGCGTTTCGAACGGATAGTGCTAATTTGCACTCTTTAATATGACGCAAAGTATCACAAATATAAGTTACACGAAGATCTCTCACCCTGTTAATATCCACATTTTCAGCAATTTGTAAACACTGTTGCATTTGTGAGTTAAAGTTCTTCAAATGACGTTTTTCGAAAACTCAAAACTTTTCTGTAAAAAAGAGCTTCAAATTCTAAATTTACAGTGGCGCTGAAACGTCATTTTCTTAAAAAACGGCTTCAAAATTTTTCAAATAAAATTTCCATTTAGGCGAATTCCATTTTAACTGTTTTTTAATATTCTTAAAAAAATATTTTCGTTGTACCATTAGGAAACCGAAAAAATAAAAAAGTGTCAAGAAAATGTACTTCGGGAGGCAATGGATGGCAGCTGGCAAGAGTATGTGGCAAGTCGGAATAGCTAGCGAGTCCAAAGAAATAGAAAAACTAATACGGGAAAGTCTGCGCCCTTCTGTAGCACCATTAGTTATAATTGTCAAATGCTGAATACATTGTTAATGATATAACAATATTTGTGTTTAGCTGTTTTTTTCTCTTCCATTTGCTCTGCAATAAAACTTACGAACATTTACTCGAATGCTTTAGGACATTTCAATGCAAAATACCATGCCTTTCATTTTAAAATTCTGTTTTGGGCATTTTTCCTTTGCTGAATTATATCTTGAGTACCGATAGACGTTTAACATGGAAGCAACACATTACGTCAGTCCTTTGAAAAACAACAGCAAAAGCAGTCAAAACTATATCCTTTGATCAATTCTGCATCCAGTTTAAAAGTTTAAACCAAATTGCTCCTCTACAAAAGTATAATCAGACCCACAGTGGCATATGGTTATCCAATCTGGATAAACGTAGCAACCCAATAATATCAACTCCCTACAAACTTTTCAGAACAAATTTCTTCGTAGGATCATCAACTCGTCTTGGTTTAAACCCAATAATCAAATACATGAACTCCAAATACCTTTAATTACGGACCATCTGATCCACCTATTTTCAAAATTTTTTACTCTCCGACCATCGTGCCCAAGTATTACTCGTTCACTTTACATTGCAGACGGCAGGATTAGGAAACTAATGTTGTTTTGAAAATAAAGGCCCGAACACACAACCGAGAATTCACGAATGGCCCCGATGTCAATCAGCATCTGACCAATCAGCTGTCTCCGAAGGCAGCACAAGCGCTATATACGGACACAGCTGACGAATTATGCCTTTCTGACAGTGAGCTGGAGTCGCGCCCTTAAATCATTAAGGTAACATACAATAAAATAGATCACACCACACGCTACTCACAACATTCACGTACACTATTTTTATTTCTTCCTTTGCACTTATCTACTACTTAATGGTTATGTTCTTGCCCGCCGGGGTTCTGTGTGCTGCTCACCGCCAACTATATCATATTAAACGGTCAGTATATACTGCAGACGCGCGTTTCTCATTCAGTTGGCGGTGACCTCATGTAAACAGATCGCAGCGCTCCGTCTGCAAATGTAAAGTGAACGAGTAATACAGTCCACTTTCAAATAGGTCAACAAGCAAAACACTCCAAAAAGATTCAATCTAGATTCTCTAAAGACATTTTCATTCCTTCTTAAATTTGAAACACAACAAAAATTTTCCAAACCCTTAAAAATCCACATTTTCTATCCCTTCCCTAAACTATTAGCCGTTATGAATAAAATTCAATTAAAATTCTCCTATTTGATATAGCACTTGCTGAGTAAAAACACTCAAAATAACATTAGGACGTTTTCCATTACATCATTGTAAAATTTTCTCACTTCTGTAAGTCCATATGGTCGATCAGATAAAATAAATAAAAAAAAAATCTTTATTCTTGCCAAAATTCAAATGATCATTCTGACAGACGGATGATTTAGATTAACATCACATGAAAATAATGTGTTTCTGTATTCTTGCACTAGTACTCTCACGGAAGTAAGAGCCACTGAGTACAATTATCACTTCAAATGTAGCAGACAGGTCATCTATTGTAGTTATAGCCCCTAGTAGTGTACTAGAGTCATGTTGGCACGACGAGTCACCGCCAGCAAGGGCATATCAGTATTGATACTGCAAATAGCCCGAGCCTTTCACCCTCGGCGGCGACGAGGCCTGGCGGCGCCTGAACGGCGCCAAAGCGGCGCCCGGACTCTGCTCCCCGGCGCCAACTCACATGCATGAGCTGTCACCCTTGGCTGGGTCTTGGACCCTGCACCCTTGTGCCAGCTCACCCCGACGACGCCCTCGGCCGGTGACGAGGCCTGGCGGCGCCTGAGCGGCGCCAAAGCGGCGCCCGGACTCTGCTCTCCGGCGCCAACTCACATGCATGAGCTGTCACCCCTTGGCTGGGTCTTGGACCCTGCACCCTTGTGCCAGCTCACCCCGACGACGCCCTCGGCGGTGACGAGGCCTGGCGGCGCCTGAGCGGCGCCAAAGCGGCGCCCGGACTCTGCTCTCCGGCGCCAACTCACATGCATGAGCTGTCACCCTTGGCTGGGTCTTGGACCCTGCACCCTTGTGCCAGCTCACCCCGACGACGCCCTCGGCGGTGACGAGCCTGGCGGCGCCTGAGCGGCGCCAAAGCGGCGCCAGGACTCTGCTCTCCGGCGCCAACTCACATGCATGAGCTGTCACCCTTGGCTGGGTCTTGGAACCCTGCACCCTTGTGCCAGCTCACCCCAAACGACGCCCGACCGGCGTCCGACCTCTGCACCCTGGCGCTGGCCCGGACCCACGTGACCAGTGCGGAAGGCGCCCCCACCACGGGACATCTTCCCCCACTAAAATTAATAAATAACCCTGGAGCTAGGAGTGGCCAGCTCACTATAGCTCCAGACGTGTAACTGCGCTCTGCGAGGAATAAATGTAATTGAATTCATTCTGTCTGTCATTCGTATACGCCTCCTGGTGGATCTGCATGGCATAGCGGTCCGAACCTGCGACCGCATCTCTACCTTGAAACCTTCCTGCAGTGGAGATACTTAACTGGGGGCTCAGCCGGGATCGGCAAGCGTCTACCCTTGCCAGGTTGACAACGTGCTGTTGGGAGACGGCAACCGACAGCCTCATCACGAGAGGCCTTTCATCCGCCGCCCGACCTGCCTGCTGCCGATCCGCACCGTGCTACGCGGGACACCAGGAACGAGACGTACGACAGAAGTCACCACACATCGGAGGATGCTGCCACTTATCATCTTTTCTAACCTGTGAGTGAAATAACCATCAGAATAACTTTATTAGTTTGAACACCGAGAAAACAGTGCAATTTGAGTAATCACTGCTCGTCTTTTTGCCTATATTCGTTCTCGTAAGATTTATCTGTAAACCCAAGTTCAAACGAATTTGATTCATTATTACCACGACTGTTAAAAATTTAAACTTAAATTCGATTCAAGTATGGCATTCAACGATATAATTTCAAATTTGAGTATGCACATATCAGCTGTTGCCAGAATTCGATGGTACTGCGTCATGTAGTCTGGATTATTTCCTAGCAAGGAGCGAGTCGTTTTTAAGAAATTTTCAAAGACCTGAAGGAGCACCGCAAGCAGAATTAATTAACGAATATTTTTTCAATGTAATAAAGTCCAAGTTAAAAGGGGATGCACGGAGCATTTTAGACGTAGAAGCCAACTCGAGTTATAATAGACTCAAAGAAAAACTTATGAGGAAATATGGTGATATGAAGGACGAGAGGCTGCTACTTAAGGAAATTTCTAATTGTTACCAAAGGCTAAATGAACCGTATACTGATTATCACGAACGATTATGTTCCTTGGTCTTGCGCTATACAAATCTTTGCAAAATCAATTACCAAGCAGGTATTTTAGGAATGAAGTTAAAAGAAATCGAGGAGCTAGGGTTAAATACATTTAAATCAGGGCTTTTAGAACCATATCGTTCTTACCTTCGTTATTGTCAGGTCGCGGATCTCGATAGTGCCCTTAGAAGCTGCCGGTCATATGATAACGAAAAAGCATATGACAATATATAGATCAGTTGAGGTTTTCCCACAAACAACCTCATCCATCATATAGGTCCAATTATGAACAAGTGCCACTACCAAACCCTTTTGTTGCACCAATTTTCTCCCCACGGCAGAGACCTCAGAACCAGAATTTCTCACGTGCACCTATGCAAGGAACATCTCAGGCATTCAGTAATCAGAATCGGATGACCCCCCTTCAGGCGCCCCAGTATAATCACCCGCCGGATACGCGGCAAGCCGCACAAATCTCGCGACCGACAGGTCAGATCGCGCTGCCTCCGAGGCCGGTAGGACAGGGCGCTCGCCCTTATCCAACCCCCACCCACATAGGTAGGCGTTTCACCCCACAAGACCCTTCTAGGTTCCCAAGACCGATGTCAGGCGTTTCCACAATCAGAGGAAATCTAAACACTCACTATGAACCGGAGGATGAATTTTCGTATTTATCCAATACTTGCGAAAATGCGGAAGATTCATACGATATTGTCAATGATTATGAGTACTGCCCGGAAAATGATCAAAGTTATTTGCCAACAGATCAATTTGATATAGATGAAACTAATCAGCAGGATTTTCACAAGGCCCAGTCGTCCAGGTCGAAGACCTAAACAGTATATATAACGCGCCACAGTTACCTTTTGTCACTCTGCACGGACTGAAAATCTTAATTGATAGTGGCGCGTGTAATTCAATGATGAATCCGGATGTCGCCCACTCGATTTTTCCAGAATACCTCTTTAAGGAGTCGTTTTGCATCCAGTCAGTGCACGCCCAAACCTTAGGAGATAATAATGTACAATTTCCGATTTTTTCCGAGTATGAAATAGAAACTCCAGTTAATTTCAGGGTAATGAGGTGGCATCGGTATTTTGACGCCTTAATTGGCACGGCTGATTTTGTCAAACTAAAAGCCAAGATTGATTATAATGAAAATACAGTTACTTTGGGAGATAGGGTAATACCATTTTATATGTATTCGCCGTACAAACAAAATATGATTCAGGAAAACCTAAACTCACTCTCCACAAAAGTTCCTGTGAACATACGGCAGGGTGATGTATATGTGCCTCACTTCAAACACAATGGAGTTTATTTTCCAGATGCTATCTTGCGTGCCGAAAATTACTATGTCTCTTACCCCGCCAGATTAGAAGCAGATTTTGAGCAACCGGTACTCGCTGAACCGCTCGACAGTATAAATGTTCAGAACTTAGAGATGAACTCCATTACTAATAAAGATGTCAGTGAATACCTTCGAACCCAACATGTCAATGATATTGAACGGGAAGCCCTAACCGCGTTGTGTTCCGACTATTCGGACATATTTTACTACCCTGGATGCGATCTCTCATTCACACATACGGTAAAACACTACATTCGTACTACGGATGAAGAGCCAGTATACCATAAAAGTTTCCGCTACCCCCCCCACTTGAAGGAAATTATAGATCAAGAAGTAGAGAAACTTTTAGAACAGGGCGTAGTCACATCCAGTGAATCACCCTACCGAAACCCTGTGTGGGTTGTGCCAAAGAAGCCTGACGCTTCAGGGCAAAAGAAGTGGCGTTTGGTAGTAGACTTTAGGACTCTAAACCAAAAGACGATTGAGGATAAATACCCTGTCCCAAAAATCGAGGAAATACTTGATAACCTCGGCAAGTGCCAATATTTCAGCACTTTAGATCTCGCCCAAGGGTTTCATCAGATAGAACTAGATGACAGATCCATAGAGAAAACTGCCTTTACTGTAAATAATAGACACCTCATGTTCAACAGAATGCCATTCGGATTAAAAAACGCCCCAGCAACGTTCCAGCGCGTGATGGACAACGTCCTCCGCCCTTATCTGTATAAATTCTGTTTCGTTTACTTCGATGACATCATTGTTTTCAGTAAGTCGCTTGAAGAACACATTCAACATCTCGCATTAGTATTCCAAAAGCTTAGAGAAGCAAATCTTAAAATTCAACTAGATAAGACGGAGTTCTTACATAAAGAAGTGGCCTTCTTGGGTCACATTGTTTCTAGGGAAGGCGTGCGACCAAATCCAGACAAAATCAGGGCAGTTAAAGAATACCCCACCCCCAAAACAGTTAAGGAAATTAAACAATTTCTCGGGTTAGCGGGATTTTATCGAAAATTTATTAAAGATTTCGCCAAGATCGCACAACCCTTAACAAGATGTCTAAAGAAGGGATCAATCATTGATACTGAAAACACAGAATACACAAATGCTTTTGAAAATTTAAAAACTCTTCTAATTAATGCCCCAGTACTAAACTATCCAGATTTCGACAAACCGTTCACGGTTACTACCGATAGTTCAGGATACGCCATCGGGAGCGTACTCTCGCAAGGAGGGCATCCCATTTGTTACTACTCACGAAGTCTCAATCCAGCTGAAAGGAAATTTTCCACTATTGAACGGGAACTGCTAGCTATCGTCGACTCTTGTAAACATTTCAAGCCGTATCTATGGGGGCGGCATTTTCAGATCGAATGCGATCACCGCCCACTACAATGGCTCTCCTCATTAAAAGATCCGAGTTCCCGCCTCTACAGATGGAAGTTAAAAATCGGAGAATTTGATTTTACTATCAAATATGTAGAAGGAAAGACAAATTTTGTCGCTGACGCCCTATCGCGGATAGAATTAAACGCGAATGATGAAACACATTCCGTTATTGCTACCGCCGGAGATCACGACTATCTTGACGAAGCCGACAACCAAACAGTCCATTCAAATGAGGAGAATCCGATCTTCACCTTGAAAATGTCCGAACGAAATTTGAACATGAACAAAAACCAAATTGTTGTAAAATACGGGACCTCTCCAAAAGTAATTGAGCAAAAACTTTTTAAAAAGAACACTCGGCATACACTAATCGTCACTCACGACGCCACTACCAAAGACTTGAGAAAAACCTCCCCAAACTCATTACGCCTTCAAATAAGTATGCAGTTCACTTTGAGGATTTGACCCTCGAAATACCTTTTATTCGTTGTTGTCAAAAACTATTCACATCAGAACTAATAATCATTAGATGCAAAAAATTATTAGAAGATGTAGAAAATCCTGAAACCCAAAAACAGCTAATCTTACAGTACCACGCCATTAATCACAACGGTATCGTAGAAACAGTAGAACACTTACAGACTAGATTCTACTGGCCCCACCTGAGGGAACAAATCCGTAACATTATCAATCAATGCAATTCCTGTCAAAGAAATAAATACGAACGGCATCCCAACCAGGTAGAAAACCAAGGGCCCATTTCAGCAGACCACCCGTTCGCTCAAATCCATATCGACACATTTTGTTTCGAACAAAGCCGCATCCTCACTATCGTTGACGTTTTCTCAAAATACGGGCAAGGCTACATATTACCTAACGGGACGGCGCTTGCCGCTCTCAATCAACTAAGGATTTTCTTTTCACACCACGGTTTCCCCACCAACATCACTCACGACCAGGGAGGAGAATTTGAAAACCGGCTCCTTCAAGAATATTGCAAATCATTGAACATTATTTATCACGCTACCACTCCTCTCAATTCGTCATCAAACTCTCCCGTGGAAAGGCTTAACTCCACGCTACTCGAAAAACTACGCATCCTCAGAGACAATGATAAGTTCACGCCTCTCGATCAACTCCTAGTAACCGCCATTCTCAATTACAATTCCTCCATTCACTCGACCACAAAACGTCCTCCATTCAACATCCTCTACGGCCCACACTATGACGCATTAGAGCATATTTTCACACCAACCACCAGAATCGACGAATACCTTCAAAGGCAGAATGACCAACACCGCGCCTTACAAGAAACTCGCCCTGAACCAAACACCTCAAATTTCCAACATAACTACGCAATAGGCGAAGTCGTTTATGTCCTCAACCCTAATACGCGAAATAAGAAATCCGGCAACCTGTATAATGAAGGCACTATAGTAAAGATTGAAGGAAATCGAATTCATTGCAAAATGAAAAACGGTAGAATGCATGTAAGGAATTTTCGGAACGTAAAACCTAAGAGAAAATCTCTTCCTATTACAGGATCACCGCAGGACTTGGTGCAATCATAGCTCAGCCAATAGAAACACCTGGTTTCTATGCAAATTTGGAGGGGCCGGCCGTCGTAATCCATGAATATCACAAATTCATGTTTAATTTAAACCTCAGCAAACTTTCCTCATCCTTAGACGACGTCCAGGATACAACCGCCTCACTACTCTCGCAGGCAAACAATAGTTTCCCCTATCTTTTCCACGAACTTACAAGGGCGCTACAAGATACTCGTAACGAATTAAATAAGATTGCGACCCCCGAGCCGCGGCTACGAAGGGGCCTTATTAATGGTCTAGGCACGGCAATTAAATTCGTATCAGGAAATTTGGACCAAGATGATTTTGACAACCTAGAAAACCAAATTCACTCGCTACGGGTCAGCCGAACGGACGAAATTGAACACATTAACAAGTTGATTTCCTTCAGTAACTCCATATCAAAAAAATTTTATGATTCAATGAGCCAAATTCGCATGAATATGGGTATTATACAAACACTGTTACAAAAAAAGAACTTGGAAATAGGCATTCTAGAGCATGTGCAGTACATTTCACTGTGCCTCGATAAAATTCGCAAAATCATAACAACCATCGAAGAAACCGTCAGCTTATCGTTTAGTGGCATAACAAATGTGCAACTTTTCTCCAGAGAAGATGTAATTAATATTGCAACTCATTACGTTCCATATATCCAGTGAAAGTGATTTTGAAAGCCGATCCATACCATCTGTACGAGAATTTGAAGTTTACAACAACACAAGTAATGATACTTGGTCACGAACTAATTGTAATTTTATCCGTCCCAATAACGGACGGTAGTGACTTCCAACTGTATTCAGTCTACCCTGTTCCGTCTGACAACAATCTTATCTTAATTCCACCTGAAAGGTTTTACTTACAGGGTTCTACGCCCAAATGGACAGGCACATCGTGCATTAAAGGCACCCAGCACTTTGTATGCAACCTCAAGAACGTACAAGCAAACCCCTGCAACCTGACTAATACTGCTGGCTGCAACTTCGCGTCTGCAACAAACAACATTAAACTGTTCGCTCTATTAACAAAAGAGCACTTGCTCTTTTCCAGCACTACTGCAGAAGTCATCCTTCAAACCTGTCCTCGATACCACACCGCCATCCAACTAAAAGGCACTAATATAATATCCACAAACGAGACGTGCCCCATTTCCACCATGGGAGCGACCCTTGAACCCCGGCCTACCAACTATACTCACCATTTCATTCTCCCGGAATTCAACGAAAAACCTAAGATAGATCATACAATCAAATTCCAGTTGTCTCATCTCAATATAGACAACTTAAAAACAAATCTGGAACCAATTAAGCCCCTTAGTGATCCCATTATCATTGTATCATCCCTTAGTTTTAGTGTTATAATTGTACTAATCTGTATTATAATAGTTCTAGCACGTACACATCTATATGCACTTTATCTAAGATGTGTTAAGAAAACACCGCCAGTTGCCGGGGACGGCAACTCCGGAGATAGGGGGGAGGAGTCATGTTGGCACGACGAGTCACCGCCAGCAAGGGCATATCAGTATTGATACTGCAAATAGCCCGAGCCTTTCACCCTCGGCGGCGACGAGGCCTGGCGGCGCCTGAACGGCGCCAAAGCGGCGCCCGGACTCTGCTCCCCGGCGCCAACTCACATGCATGAGCTGTCACCCTTGGCTGGGTCTTGGACCCTGCACCCTTGTGCCAGCTCACCCCCGACGACGCCCTCGGCGGTGACGAGGCCTGGCGGCGCCTGAGCGGCGCCAAAGCGGCGCCCGGACTCTGCTCTCCGGCGCCAACTCACATGCATGAGCTGTCACCCTTGGCTGGGTCTTGGACCCTGCACCCTTGTGCCAGCTCACCCCAAACGACGCCCGACCGGCGTCCGACCTCTGCACCCTGGCGCTGGCCCGGACCCACGTGACCAGTGCGGAAGGCGCCCCCACCACGGGACATCTTCCCCCACTAAAAATTAATAAATAACCCTGGAGCTAGGAGTGGCCAGCTCACTATAGCTCCAGACGTGTAACTGCGCTCTGCGAGGAATAAATGTAATTGAATTCATTCTGTCTGTCATTCGTATACGCCTCCTGGTGGATCTGCATGGCATAGCGGTCCGAACCTGCGACCGCATCTCTACCTTGAAACCTTCCTGCAGTGGAGATACTTAACTCTAGTACGTGTGGGATAAACGTGTACGTCTGTTTCAAATTGAAATACTACCAAACTCAGACTAGTCGCTGCGATGCAAATAACGTTTTTAGCAGACACATCCAGCGCTATCTCTCTAGTAAAAGCGGCCGTCTTTTGGCGTATTAAGACAGCTGACGGTCGCGTAGGGTGGCGCTACAAGCGGTTGTCACGAAGACGAACGTTTCCCTTCATTAATTGCGCCTCTCTCGCCTGTCGGGACGAGCGAAGCCTGCAGGCCCGTCACCTTCTCCGTCTTCCAAGGACAATGGCGTTTCGCTGGGACATATGGCAGAATTGTCTGCGCCGTTATCTTTGCTGTGCTGCTCATTACGTGCCGGCCGGGGTTGGAGAATACAGTGTTAAAAAGATATTTATCATTTCATCTTGGCAATGCAGTTGTTTTATTTTGACATTCAGACTATGGGATAGGATTACCTGAACAATAACATTGATTTTTTGTCTATGAGATGAATCTTAAAGAAGTATTCATTTGGGATTATGAGTACTTCAAATGTTTTTGCAGAACCCATTAATTCAAAACTTGAATTCGTGTTTGACAGGTTAGTACCTACTGAAAAATATCCCGCCATTATTTCTTTCTTGTCTTACTACGTGCGAAGAGAAAGTATGGTATTTATCAACTACGAATAGGCGATTTTTTACAGAAAACTCTTTTTACAGGGCCATCGCAAACCATGTTTTGTAGGTACCGAAAAATCGACTGACGGCAAAACGTCTGTCTGTTAGTCTGTCCTTCCGTTTATCTATGCGTCTGTTCGCTCGTCAGTTCAATCTTCTGTCCACCCGTCAGTTCGTTCGTCAGTCCGCCCGTCCGTCCCTCTGTCCGTCCGTGTGCCGTCTGTCCGTCCGTTTGTGTGAGGCCAACCGTAGCGCATACACCATTCAGACGATTTTCTTTTAAATCGATATTCTCCAAACGATCTGGGTGAGTGCAATACCTTGCGAGTTTGAAAGTTTCAATAACATTTTCAAAATGTTCTTAAAAATACACTGTACAATTATTTTTACACGTTGTACTCGGATATCATAAATGACGCTTAACCCTTTAATGCACTACATTTCCGGTCAAGTCACATTTGTTACTTTTGCCCTAATTTGCATTTTTAATTTGTTCAAAAGACGGAGACTTTCTAAATGAAACAAGAAATTTTTGATATTGCTGATTGTAAAATGTCAATTTAACACATATCGCTAAAGCAATACAAACAATAAAAGTTTTAGCTACCTCGGATAAATCAAAACATATTATTTAGGGTTCTCAAAATTTGCCAATGTTCTGTATGGAATGTTTGTGTCTGTTGAGGGTACACAATTTTCATTTTGCGATGTTTATGTCTGTTAAAGGTATACAAATATAAAATGAACTAAAAACCAAACTCACTGAAAAACACAAAGTAGACAGGAGTCTAGAATTTACCGCCCCCCCCCCCAGAAAATTCCCTCTTTCGCCACCGTATTCACCAATACGTTATACAATTGGTGGACAATAACTTTTTGTCGTGTCACGGAGCACCTGCATTGGCAGGCGATGGCCCTTGGTCGATTAGAGCTAATGGCTTCGGTGTGCTGAGTGACGTCGGAGGGGAGGGGATGTGAAGGAATGAGAGCGACTCTACAGTGCCGTTTTTAATTTCCTAATGAAGCCATTGTCAACATCACCCCCTCCTCCGCTTGGCCTCTGCCACCGCACGCCCAAGAGCATCTTCTTATCAGCGTTTCATCGAATCTATTAGACATTAAAGTCCAGTTCTTCTTTAAGCTTCAATAAATCAACAGCAAATGCTTCGTGAAATTATCGAGATTAATGCGTTTGAAGAAGCCTGAAACGTTGTCTTAAAGACTGGAAAATTTCTACTTTCATTCACTTCAGTAAACTGTAATAATATTGAAATGGAAAGAAAAAAATACGTAGTATTCCGAAATAAATATGATTCCTTCTAATTCCTTAGATGAAAATAATTTATCATTATTATTATTATTATTATTATTATTATTATTATTATTATTATTCCTCACATCACAACTAAAGATGTGAGTCTCCTGAATATAAAAGTTACTTTAGGTTGCAACCAGCTACCTAAGGAGCAGATCTAAGGACTCTCGGTGCCTTTTTTAATTTTTTTAATTGCAGAATGAGGTGATTATACAACGCTCAGCCATACGGCTTTTCAGTTGTTAGGAGGGTAACCGGAGGTAGATTTTGAAAGATTGTATGAGAAAGTTCAGTGATTTGTGTTAAAACGGGTTCTATGGCTAGGTCTTTGTGGATATTTGCAATGCTTATATACCAAGGGGCGTTAACTGCAATTCTGAGGACCTTATTTTGGAATATTTGAATTTTGTTAATTGTGATGGGGGCGGCGTTTCACCAGACTGGACAAGCGTACGTGAGCAACAGACGTAAAATGGCTTTATAAATAAGGAGAGCAGAATGGGGAACCTTGGGGAACTCCTGCTGAGCTTCTTCGCGGTGTTGAGTGGATTGAGCCCACTTGCACAACGAACATGCTCTCGGTGCCTCTACAATGCTTTGCTCAAAATGTGGGCTGTTCCGAAGAAAGCAATTTCTTTCACTTCCCAGTCTTTTGAATGACCTGGGAGTTTAGCTAAATTGTTTCACAAATTTTGCGAAACAAATCTCAGAGCTCCGATGACTATTGGGTCGACCTGTGTTTTTTCGCTCCCATATTGGGCTGACCTGGATTTCCAAACTGTTGTATTTAAGACGTTTAATAACAATAATAGTAACAATAATAACAGTAATAATAGTAATAATAATTATTATAATCCTGATTCGTCTGTGATACATCTTAAAATGTTTAAAGTATATAATATTATTAAAATATTTTTTGTGACGCTAGTGAACTACAAGAGATTAGTGTCATCAATACTTAACACAAATTAGTATTACTGCTTAAGTTTTTCACACAAAAATAAAAATTCGACTTAAATTTTAATAGTTCCTGGAGTCTTTCTTTCATCCTACTAGACTAACATACAGGCTTAAAAATAGAGATAAGTAATAGACTCTTATCCATTACAATATAATTATAATGCAGTTACAGTTACAATACAACAGTAGAAAATTATAGCAATTACATTTCCAATTATCTTACAATAGTTATAATAATTCAGGGAGAACAATTACAATTTACATGAATCCACTGGCTTTAAATGTCCATAAATATGTCAATGGCTAAATAAAATTTGATTATTTTTTCTTGGTCTTCTTTAGAATGCAGTATTGATTGGTGGTTTAATCCATTTGATACTTTTTGACTGTCATACCTGGAACATACTTTGAAAATGTGATTAAGGTTTAAAGGTGTATTGCATATATCACAAGAGGGTGGAGGTGATTTTTGGATCAAATAGAGGTGGCTGAATTTACAATGTCCAGTTCGTATCCTTGAAAAGACTACTTGCTCCCTGCGTCGGAATTTGTGTCGGTGCCAAGTACGTAAAACTTACAGATTTATGTAGATAGCTGGCTTTATAATTTGTCCATTCATGGCTCCATTTATTTTTCATTTCTTCCACAATAAATTTTAAAATGTCTTCAACTGTACATATGATAAGACTGTACAACTGTACAACTGATAAGGTATGTACATTTGTTGACATTTGAAGATCAATTAATGTATTACTTTTACAGGCGCCTCTGGTTATGAAGATCGGTTCTATTTGAGAAGGGATCCATACTAGAACCAAATTTATTCCTGCCTTGATGATCTGCTTCTGGACGTAAATGTAGCTTCACTGTGCGCACGTTTTGTTGAGCACTCCTTTTGCTTGTAGTTCATTTACAGTTGAAATTGATTTTCTATAACTCGGGAAAAAACATTTTTCAAATATCTTTATTTTTCTAAAATAATTATTTTCTAAATTAATTTTTTCGTTTTTTTTTTTTTTTTTTTTTTTTAAATAAAATTCTGGCCCTCAAGAAAATGTGCGCAGATAAATTTCTTTCCCCACACGTCATATACAGTTTTTACTGTTTTTTGACTAAATAAATAAATAAATAAATAATAAATAAATCTGAAGATATTCTTCTACAATAACGATGCTCAATTCTGTTTTAGTACTCTTGCTCCAGTTGGTTGATGATAATGTGCTTGTGAGCAGAATGACATTACGAGAGTGAAGCTTGGGGATGTATTTAAGTGCTGACATTAAGGCATAGGACTTTGTAGTTTTATGGCTTGCATACTGCTTAAGCTGGAACTTTATTGTGTTATCAGGCATCCATACTATGGCTACTTTTTCCGGTTTCGTTGGAACTGCCATGAATGGAGATTAAAGAATAGTTGGAGTAGTTTGCGTCAATATAATTCAAGGACTTGTTGAGCCATTGATTGGTTGAGCCGATTGATAGGTTTCTCTTTTGATATTTGATTAAGGTCAAGTTGATGTTGACGTTTGGAATGCTCCAAGATCGTACAGCAGGAATTCTTTGTTTCTCAATATGGTTGTATTGAATATTGAATTCATTTAGTAAATTTTTAACTCTGGAGTAGAAAGGTTTGTAATGAGGGTAGCCTTGATGTACAGTTGGCAATGGGGAAAATACATCATTATGTATGATAGGATTAATGGAAGAGACAGCTTTAATTGCATACCTAATGCTTAGCAGTTGCCTTCGGAATTTTAGTGATGGTTCTTGAGCCTGTATTAGGATGCTTCCAATAGGACTTGTATGGAAGCGTCCTGTACAGATTCTCAGGGCTTCGTTATGAATGGTTTCAAGTTTTTTTCAGTACATTTGGTTTGGCTGAATTATAGATCAGTGATCCATAATCTATTTTGCTTCTAATAATTGATTTGTACATTAGTAATAAAAGTTTTCTGTCAGCTCCCCAGTTGTTGTGAGCTATACATTTAAGAATATTTAGTCTCTTCTTGCAGTCGTTGACCAGATTTAGGATGTGGTTCTTCCATGTCATTTTACAATCGAAAATTAATCCAAGTATTTTGGTGTTTTGTACAAATAGTAGGGTTTGTTGCCCTAAATACAGATGGGGAGTTGTGTTTAGGTTGCGCTTGGAGAATAATATGCATTCCGTTTTTTTGGCTTAAAATTTAAAACCAGACTTAAGGGACCAGGAATATAATTTATTTAAAGCTTCTTGTACAGCTTCTTCAGTGGTAGTTAAGTTTTTCCCTTTACAGAGGACAATTATATCATCGGCATATTTCTTAACTATTGTTGAGAAAATGTTTTTGTAATTTTTTTAAAAATCGCACATTTTGCACGCAATATTACGCGAAAATGCTTTTTCAGAAAAACCTACTTGACCTTAATGAAAGAACTTACTACGGAGAAAATATTTTATTTGATAGAAAAATCTCTATCTTTAATTTTGTACTTGTGCGCCGAAAAAAGTTCATACTTAAATAATTTTCGAAACTTCAGAGTCAAGCGTGAAATTCGGATCTATGCCACCTTAATAAGTGTATTTTACTTTATTCTTACAAGAAATTTAAAGAAAAAATTGGGGCCGTATTTGAGAAAATTTTGAATATGTCCGGAGGGCTTTATGTAAAGTACCCCCAAATCAGGAAGAATGTTTTCCAAAATCTCAGAGATTTGATTCAGGCCAGATGGGCCAAGATTTCTTCAATTTGATAAAAATCGTACGCGTGTTTCAGGAGCTAGTGTTGTTCACATACACCGGACAGACGGACGGATGTTTTGCTTTCAATTGATTTTTCGGTGTCAAGGACCCACAAAATAGGGATTCTGGCTACACCACGTGTTAGGGGATTTTTTCTTAATTTAGCAACTGGTTTTATCCGCTTTTTCGTTATCATGGCCCGGCAATGAAATTTTTTCTTCCGAAAATTCGCTGTTTTTTGGCGTATCATTACATAACTTTCCCTATAGTACGTATATTACTCCGTATATAGTACGTATATGGGAAAGTAAAAATATCAAAATGCCAAATTAAGGTACAAAGAAAATTAATCAATATCTCCCTCAAAGACCACATAACATGCACAGAAATAAGGGGCAAACCAAAATAAAAGATGCACGAGAAGAAGCTGAAAACATGAAGTGGAAATGAGGCGAACATATTGTAAGTCGCAACGACCAAAAATGGTCAAACACAACAACAATATGGAAACCAAGAATTGGCTGGCGACACCCTGGAAGGCAACACAAATGATAGTCGGACAGCTTCAGGGAGGCAGTCGGCAACAAGTGGCAGGCCCAAGACTGGTCGACTTGGAGGTCATACCAAACATGAACATCTTCCTGTTCTTGCAAAAAAGAAAATAGACAAAGAATAATAACGAAGTGGAAAGTGTGTAACTAAACCAGTGAAAAATGCGTCAGAAACAGTGAAAAACCATAAGTTATTAACAAAGGTGTGAATATCAAACAAACGAATAACTATAGTTATCAATGTATGATGAACTTAAGAAGCTATTACCAATTGTCACTACAAATTGGCCAAAATTGTCAATACAAATTAACTGGTGTAGTCACAATAGTCAACTTATTCTGTGAACTAGTGAATTTGAACATACAGCACTGTAGCCACAAGTCTATTACCAGACAGTGAACTAGCTATGTTACAAGGCCACAAGTAGCCAACGGCACAAATCTTACCTGAGAACTCGGAAGGCCTTAGCACTACATTGGATTATATAGGCTAATAATAATAATAATAATAATAATAATAATAATATTTGAAACAATTAAAATTTATTTATAAATTTTAGATTTTAAAAATTAACGTCTAATCGAAGAAACTGAATATCACGAAGAAAAACGACAATAATTGTTGCTAATTTCAGAAAGAAAAGAATGAGACACCACTCATCCCCATGCGACTTCTTATGCCACGAAACAACACTCGATTTACGAAGGGCTAAGTGAAGTATGGACCTACGACATATTCGAGGATCTAACATACCTCAGCATGCGGCCACCACTTGTGCGCCAAGAAAATTTCAGGTAACCGTCACCCAGAAATGTTCTTTACAACAGCCATGTTTTTATTTCTTCATCGATCGTTAATCTTGTTTCTATTGTGGTTTATTTCAGTGGCCTCCATCACTTCTGTCTGTCGAACATGTATTTTACTAGATACTCAAGATGGCTACTGAAGAGCTCATTTTATGAACGTCGTCGTGTCTCTTTCACTTTTCAGCGGTCTGCCTCGTTGCTGGAATAAGCGAGGTGAGCCATCTCTCATCGCTACAGCTGTCCTCTGGACCCGAGGAGAGCCGTCAACTAACACCAATTGGCATGATGGCGCCTCCCGATCACCTGTCACGTTCAAATGAGATATAGCGCCTAACGATAACGGATGGGTGGCATTTGATATCTGCATCATACATCATGATCGCTTTACAAATATCCACAGGTTCACTGACCGAACGACTGGAACTTAATATATTTTGATTGATGTACCGATGCCGTGAAATGAGCTGGATATTTTGGGAAAATATATTTCAATATTATATTTCAGTTTCATTGCTAATTTCTTACCCGTTCTTAATTGGTATGATTTTTTCTTTCCAACATTTGATATTATTGCTTTGTGTGAACGTGAATTTTAAATATTGTCTAAGCGATTTGTTATTTACAATTTGCAATTTAAATACTTTCTAAGCAAACCTTCTGTGGACTTTTTAGTCGCAAAGATGATCAAAATATTGTATTCATAAATTAAACCATTTTTTAAGTAATTATATTATGTTTGTTAAAATTCATTCATCTAAATATGAAGGAAATTATTTGTTGAAAATGGTATTTGCAAGTTACTGTTAAACTTATTTCTTATTTTACTTGAAATAATTTGTCGTTAAATTTGTTATGTGAAATAAGTGAAAAGAATGTCTAAAAACAAGTAAATAAACAAGAAGGTATGTTCAGTTAACTTTAAAATGGTTACTCATTACTTCGAATTATTATCTCTTAAGAATATTTTTATCTTCAATGTATCTTCTCCACATTCTTTTCAAAAAATTATACAAATACTATTAAGCAGCACACACCACAACATTATGTAACTTCATCTATTTTACTTAAATGACACAGCTATCCATCCATATCCCAAGTGTTTCGCCTGGTGAACATTTAAACACCTTTTCGTTGGTTGGTAACTCTAATAAATTTGTTTCTTTTCCTTTTACTTTAGAATATTTTATTCTTCTCGTACACAAGTAATCTAATTTCAAAACTGTCCACTCATAAAAACTGCTGTCAACAAAAACAGTATCAAGCTATCGTCATTAGAATATGTATTTCTAGACAATTAAACCGTACCTCAACACAATGTCTCAAGTCATTACTCAATTCTATAGAATTATTTTAGTCTAGAAATGTCCTCCATCACGTATGAAGTCCCCCAATCTGCTTTTGCTGATGTACACTAACTTCTTTTTAGCTATCGATTCATAATGTCAAACGGACCAATGCAGAGTTTAAAATCATCAGATAGTACTTTTCCGCAAATTAAAAATGCTACTTAAGCCTCCTATCAGCAATTGAAATCAGTAATATTCAGCAACTGCTGAAATATTAAAAAAATCTCGTTAAACTAAGTTCAAACCGCATTTCATAAATCATCTCTTGAAACTTTTTGATGAGTTATCAAGCATCAATAATTTTATTTACTTGCACGTTTCTTTTTACGTGAGAACATTGTTCTTGTTAAATTATAAGTATTGTAAGATCATTGAGTCTTGTTCTAAATCATTTAACAAACATTTCATTAAGCAACGGCCAGCATAATGACGTCATTGATCTATGTAGAGCATTGATCTATGTAGAGCACGCAGATGAAGTTTGTTAAACCAGGGGATTGCTGCAGATTTAATTCATCCACCTTTGTTATTTGCGCTAGGGATCGACTGATAATTTCAGGGGCGTCACCTGCTATGTTCATTAGTCCCGTATGTGTAGTGCATGTTTTATCGCGGGATGTGGTGGTAACCTTTCTCTTCTGGATTCTGAGGTCGCCTACCTACGACGTCAGGTTGCGGGCCCAATCTCCCACCAGCGTGGCACCGCCCCAGCTGTGACAAGCTCTAAGCTCGCGATTGGTCTCCCAGCATGTGTGGTAGTGTAGTGCGTGTAAGTGTAAGTGTGTAAGGGGTGAGGATAGGTTAGGTTAGGTAAGTGTAAGTGTGTGTAAGTAAGGAGTGAGGGTAGGAAAAGGAAGAGGAAGGAAAGATCGCGTGCGGTCCGTGGCCTACTTGTTAGGATAGGGCTTCGGCGGAGTGCGTGGTGTTGATCGGAAAAAACATGAAAAACTACCGATCAGAGTATCCGGCCCACTGTAGTTTCTGGGACCCGATTCTGTGGCCAAAAAGCAATTTTTCAGCTTTAATAAATGAACTCTCTGTGCACCACAAAGTGAAGTAAACACATCAATTTAACTATTTTACACTCACATTCTTGATTGTTGGCCAGCCTCTCGCGAGGCACACTTACGAAGTTCTATTACTCATAACCTTAATATGTGAATTCACTCTTTAAAAAAGTCACGTGGTTTGGCGGGCTTGGGTCATGGTTCATTCTATTAGTAAGTTTTTATTAAACGTGTTCCAACCTGTTCCAGCTGCAATAAAATGTAACTCTTGAAAAAAATATTGTTTTTCCTTTAGATATACACCGCTTTAATAATGAATATCTTTGATTTTTTGCGGATAGTTCGTGGTTGCGATGAACAGATCACACTAATCTACAAGTTTATAATTATTGATAATTTTGGAAATAATGTGAAATCATTGAATGAAGAGAAAATAAGTACAAAACTTGCAGTTTATGCCAAAATTTAGAAGGAATGTAATATGAAGATGAACTTTGTTCAGAATATTTTTAAAATATTACCTTGGCTCAAGGGTCACTTCATCAAGATGGAATCAAAGTCATTATTTACGACGATTGGTCATCACCGTCTTCCGTTGTGCGAAAAATCAATTTGGACCAAAAGGGGAGGGGCTTCGTATTGACCACATCAGATGCAGTACGAGTCTGCTTTAATTCTGCAAGCGGCAAGTATTGCTGCACATCACGAATAAAAAAGAGAATATGGTTTTAAAATAATTTCAAGTATCAACAGGGCAAAAACGTTAATAGACAGCTTTTCCAATACAAACGAGGGGACAAGTTTTTCAAGACAAATTTTTAACACTCCTTAAGAAGCGCTGGATCTGATCGCTAGAAAACAATTTAAGTTATCAAAAATATTTGGGCTGCACGAAACGCTAGGCTGAACGAAAGAAGTTCATATTCATAATGAGAATATTAGGGAAATACTAAATGCTGAAGGAATTGGAAGCAAAATAACTAAATATCGAAATAACTGGTATCAACACACGCAAAGAATGGATGACTCAAGACTACCTAAATTAGCTTTACTCTATCAACCGCTTGGAGACTTGGGCAGGACCAAAAAACGAAAAAAAGAATTAACTTTAGACAATTTAAGAAAGCAACAGTAATTGAAACAATGTAGTATATATCCCGACTACAAGAAGATTTGGAAGAGTAAATATATATGCAGACCATCTATCAAAAGACCGTTACTATAGACGACCTAGTTACGGAACTTACTTTAGAAAATACTAACAAAACATCTGGTTTTGCCGGGCTTTCTTCATATCAAATACTTTGAAATAACAAAAAATATCAATTTTGTATAAACCATTGTATTTAAAATTATTTTTAATGTAATTAGTTCAAATTTTAATAAAATAATATGATTTTCTTTCTATTTCATTTTATATTACATTTCAATTAGAACTTCATCTGCTCTGCTTTCTTCAAGTCTTGAAGTATTTTATTACCCCTGCGTTTACTGAATGCGTACAATGTCTACTCACACTACATTTTTTTAAAATTACTTGTTTTAAATAATAATTTTCACAGTTCATCTATTTGTACGTTGAACTACTATTAGTATCTATATAGGAAAGGAGAGCAGATCAAATTCTAATAGCTATATACTGTAAAGTAAAACAGAAAGAATTTTACAGTACATTTTATTAAAATTTGAACCAATTACATTACAAATAATTTTAAAATTCATGTTTTATATAAAATTGATTTTTTTCTTCTTTCAAAGGTTTTGATTTGAAAAAATCCACTGGTATTATGCTGGTAGGCTGCAACGCCGCTGGTATGGTATTATGTTGCAACGCTAGGTATTTTGCTGGTATTATATAAACCACGGTGTTAAAGATGATTATTTTTAATGTAAATGGTTCAAGTTTTAATAAAATGCTCTAATTTTCTGGCGTTATTTGGTAGGAACCATCTATGAGGTAGCAGTTCTGCCATAGTATACGTATCGTACAGTAAAGTAGCTCGTCCCGTTTTTTTGCCTAGTTATGGATGCACACGCTAACAGCTCACGTTCCTTGTAGAAAATGAAACAACTGAAAATAACTGAAGTCAACGCAATCTTGAATTCACGCCCACATCCGTGAAGTCAACGTCGTTTTGCTTTCCAGAAAGCGTTGCTGAAGAACACTGATTTTTTGTGTAGTTGCATTTTTCAGAACTGGCTAAGCACTTAAAAATAAGTTGTGTTGTGTCTTGATATTTTCCTAATCTGAAGTACAGAACTCAAAATGAAATATCTGCCTCACAATTAGTGAAAACAATTGCCTAACCTCTAGCAGAAATACGTGTAGAGGAAGTAAATATGGATTTATCAGAAATGAATGTCAAGTAGTATGTTTTCGGTTTTGCTTTAAAGGTATGGAGTTTGAACTTGTGAAAAATGCAAAAACATGTTGAGTGGTAGCCTAGATGAAGACATGACAAAAAATTCATTGCTTTGAACCTTTTCAAAATAACTTCAAACTTATATGTGTTCTGCAGTTTTAATGAACATCTGTCACACAGTATGAAGCAGTTTTGCTGACAGAATCTGTCAAATGAGTAGTTTAGCAAAATATGACTACTCAGCTATTGCACAATCCCTCATAAATCTATTTTGTGAGTGGTTGTTGTGAAGAAAATAGGTCTGAAAACGTTTATGAGTTCACCAACAGAGAATTAATTCAGCGAGGAAAAAGAAGACATAAAATTTCAATTCTAGCATGTGGGAAGTTAATATTTCATTAGTAAGAAGAAATTAGAAAATATTTTAAATGTAGTTTTGAAAAAAATTTGTAGTGAAGTACTGTGAAAGAATATATGAACAATCAATATCACCCTAGCTTTTATTTTCCCGCCTAGATACAATTTTCTTCTCTCAGTAAGACTTTCTGCATGCATTCTGAATCTCGTTTTTAATTTGGTTAAATTTAGATCAGCAGGTTCTAGAGATTTTCATGAAAAAGAAAGAAATAATTATTATTCCTCATGGCATTATTAAATTTCAATGGACAACATTCATTATATTTAAATAATTGTTTCCTTAAATAGTTAAATAATTCTACTTCACCTATTGTATGCTTTTGTTATTTTATAGAAGAAATTAAAATATATAAGCATTTCTTTTTTGGCCATATTCAGCCGAACGAAGCTGTATTGGTGTAGAATGTAATCGGCATAGTGTTCCTTTGCCACTGCAAAACGCTAGAGTTGCTGATCAATACTTCATAATAGGGCATTTAACACGGAGATATGCTACAGTATGATCCATATACTACAGTAGAAGCATATTATATTTTTATTGTCAGTAAAACGTATGTTTACAGGGAGAAAACACTTATCAAATAAAATGTAAAAGAAAATGACAATTGTGAAAATGAAGAAAACAATAAATTACATAACGAAGGTTGAACAATAAATTACAAACCAAGGTTTCTTATAATTATGAAATTTGATATACTGGATAGCTTGGATCAAATTTCTTTACCTTTACTTGATCTGACTGTATGCAGAAAGTGGAAAAATTTGAAAAATTTGATTGGGCGAGGCACAATTTTTCCACTTTGTAAGAATTTGGCATCGATCAACCAACCAGGTAGTTATCTCCCACCAATGGGGCACCTCCCCAAGCAGGCAAGCTCAAAGCTCCCGACCGGTCTCTCGGCATGTGTGTGTGTGTGTGTGAAAGGGGTAAATACAGGACAATAAAAAGATAGGAAAGATCGTGCACGTTCCGTGGCCCGTTTGTTAGGGTATTGCTCCGTCATTTGCTTAGTCATGATCAGAGAAACGACGGAAAAGTACCAATCAGAGCAGCCGACCCCTAGAATTCTCCTCCAGTCAGCGACTGAATTCGACCTAGCTAATAAGCTAGTGTCGAAAAACCTGCCATCGTCGAGACTCGAACCTAGGACCTCCCGGCAAGAGGCACTGCAGGGGCATCAGTTGATACCTTGAGCCACCTCCCTCCATCGTCTGCTTGATTATATTAATATTATTTAACAATACAGCGTTATGGAAAAATTTAACGGACCACTCTCCGATTCATTCGAACGCATTATGAAGCACTCGGCGGCCAAAACACCGCAACGGGGATGGAAGTGCAGTGTCGGCACGTCGAAATGTCAAGAGCAGCGACCGCAACGGGAAATGCATCGGCCGCTCTGCGGGTCATTGCGGGCGCGGAGGCGGGCACGCGTTGTAGTCGGCAAGGCTCCGGCCCGGGACAATCAATCACGGGTGATAGCGACGCAGGCGAGACGGGTCCGGGCCGACGGCGGCTAGTGGCTGATAGCGCCGCCGCCGCCGCCGCCTGAGCAACAGGTGGCGATACCAGTCACCACGTCGCCCTCCGCGCCGCCGCGCCACCAGCGCTTCCGCCAGAGGAGATAAGGCCCGGAGGTGTCTTCTGGGTAATTCTACCGTTAATGCAGTGGGCTTGGTACATTAGTGAGGAAAACATATTTAAAGCTATTATGACAATGCATCAAAAGACAGAATGAGATGGATCTACCATGAAGAACTAAATTGATTTTTTAAATTAAAATTTCTAAAATTATGAAGTAAAATTAGTGATTATCTTCCCTATAAATATATTCCATTCTGTTTATTGTAATTTGATTATTTATTTTCATTTGTTTTTATTGCTCTTCCAAAATTATTTTTGTCTCTAGTTTTACTCTTCTTAATACATTTTTTATTCCGATACACTGTTAGAATAATTGTCATAAAGTTTTAAAATACTATAACCAAATTTGTTATTCAGAATGTATTAATTGCCGTGTAGTGAACATCAGTTTATAATTATAAAGTTTAACTTGTATTTAAACACTTGTCAAATTGACAGTCGACAAACATCTTTAGAATTCATTATGAGATACCAAGTGTCTTTCAGAAATGACTCATGATTTGGTCCACTGTAATCCTGCAAAGTTCTCCTGTGGAAAAACAAAATATAGGCATAATTTTCCTTTAATTGCTTTTAACCGACGTTATTCCAATCAGCCTATAAATTCGCCGAATTGGCGAAATTTTTACAACAGCTCTGGTTAGAACGTGTCAGGGACGTCCATCAAACGAACGCTGACGCTCGGACTCCGGTAGCGGGACAATCTGTTAATCCCAAAATCACGGAGGTAGCACAGAACTTCAACTGATGCCACTGCAGTGCCTCTGATCGGGAGGCCCAGAGTTCGACTTCCGACGTTGGCAAGATTTTTGACACATAGCGAGGTCGAATTCAGCCGCTATCTGGAGGCGAATTGTAGCGTCTGGCTGCTGTCATTGGTAGTTTTCTTTGTTTTATTCAACTCCAGGCGAATGCCGGAGCAGTACCCTAACGAAACAGGTCACTAACCGCCCATCTTTCCTTCCTTTTCCTTCTCCTAACTTCATTCCTTAATTACATTTACATTCACACTTAATTTACATGCACTACACTACCACACATGCTGGAAGACGGACCGCGACTTAGAGCGTGTCCCGGCTGGTGAGGTGCTCCGCTGATGGGAGATATCTGGTTGGGGAAATCTTGCCAGCCGACATGAAGATAGGTGCTGGATTTCACCATCCAGCAGTGGATCGCCGCCAACTCTCGAGGAAGGAAATGCACTACATTTACGGGACTAATGTCCTTATTTAGTTGACATTGTCGAAAACAAGAAATAATCTGTCGGTCAACCGAAATCATAGGTTCGAGCATTCGTGAGACTCTGGGTGAACGTCCGATGTTGCGTATGTCGTATGTTTGGTTTTTAGAACCATTCATTGCCTTATCAATCAACCTCGGTAGAATAAACACCCACTAGAGGGTTTAATCTGTATGCTACTAGAAAACATCATGAAGACGAATATCTAAATTGGAATTCTATGTATAAATATTTATTCATTACCACTAATCTGAGTACCAAAAACGTAGAGTTTT